>BQNB010013506.1:0-55594 GCA_026074375.1 Tanacetum coccineum | reverse complement strand
GTTTGTCAAGAAGAAGGATGGATAATTTCAAATGTGCATCGACTACCGAGAACTGAACAAGCTAACGATGAAAAATCGTTATCCACTCCCAAGGATCGACGATTTATTTAATCAGCTACAAGGATGCAGTGTTTATTCTAAGATAGACTTACGATCGGGTTATCATCAGCTTCGAGTACGTGAGTCAAAGATATTCTGAAGATGGCATTCAGAACTCGGTATGGTCATTACGAGTTCCAAGTTATGCCATTTGGCTTGACAAAGGCACCGGCGATATTTATGGATCTCATGAATTGGGTGTGCAAACCATATTTCGATAAGTTTCTGATCGTCTTTATTGACGATATACTAATTTTTTTCAAAGAACAAGGAAGAACATGAAGAGCATCTTAAGTTAAACCTAGAGTTTCTAAAGAAAGAGGAGTTGTATGCTAAATTCTCTAAATGTAAGTTTTAAATTCCCAAGGTACAATTTCTCACCATGTGATTGATAGTCAAGGCATTCACGTGTATCCCGCCAAGATTGAATCCATAAAATATTGGGCATCTCCTAAAATGGCAACGGAGATCCGTCAATTTTTAGGTCTTGTTGGGTATTATCGAAGATTCATCGAAGGATTTTAGAAGATCGCCAAGTCAATGACCAAGCTTACTCAGAAAGGAGTTAAGTTTGATTGGGGTGACAAGGAGGAAGCCTCTGCCTTCCAATTAATAAAGCAGAAGTTGTGCAGTGCACCAATTATGGCTCTACCTGAAGGAAGTGAGGACTTTGTAGTCTATTGCGATGATTCGCATAAAGGATTGGGTGTTGTATTAATGCAAAGGGAGGAAGTAATTGCTTATGCATCACGCCAATTAAAACTTCATGAGAAAAATTATACCACTCATGATTTGGAACTTGGATCGATAGTGTTTGCTCTAAAAATTTAGAGACACTATTTGTATGGAACCAAGTGTACGGTGTTCATAGATCACCAGAGTTTACAACACATTCTTGATCAAAAGGAGCTAAACATGAGGCAACGTTATAACAACCTGCAATTTTCATCAATGTAATTATCCATCTATTAAATTAGATGCACTATAATATCCATCTATTATAAATATACCATCCTTTTACAAGGAAATTTTTGCTTTATCTCATTATGCAACGTAACTTGCATCTCTAACGTAAACGAGCTCACGCAACCTCTATCAATGCCATCTATATCTATGTTTATATCATGTAAACATCCTAATATGTCAAGTCTATATCTTAATATCATTTTTACCAAGTACATTATCCATTTAACGTACTTTTCAAAACGTTATATCAAAACAAGCATTAAACGTTAACGTTTATATCAAAACCTTAATTAAATGTAATGTATACATATAAAATGAATGTACAAGCCTTTAAAGCATGTGTACAAGTATCATAGCATAAAATTTGAATAACGTTTCCCTCCAAAACAATGTACAACTTTCTTAAGCTCAATGTATAAGTCAATAATGCAATAAAGTCAAATTAGGTCATTTAAGCTCCTAAATCACTTTGGTTTCTTACCACAACTTTAGTATAAGGTACAAACACTTAATGCATGACTTATAAACCCTAAAACTAATCCCTAAATCATTCTAAAACCTAATTTAAAACCCTAAACCCTAAATAAAACCCTAAAACCCTAATTTCAGTTAAACCCTAAATAATAAACCCTAAACCTAAAAACTAAGCCTTAATAACACTTATCCTAAAGCCTTAATCTTAACCCTAAAACTAATCCTAAACCTTAATCTATCCTAAACCCTAACCCTAACTCAATCTAAGAGTCCAAAACCCTAAACCGAACCCTAAACCAACATGATACCCATTTTTACCCATTTTTAAACCAAGCACCCATCCAAGCACCTCCATGACCTCACCTTTATGTCAATAAGCAGCCTAGCAAGCACCTCCATAACCTCCTTGCTAATATACTTGGCCACCAAGGTGGTTTGTCACCTCCTTATTGTCTCACTTCAGCCGTAGCCTCCAAACCCCCCTCCACATCTCATATCTAGTTTCTAGCTTATATTACTCACCCTCCTAGCCCTCAATACTCACTACTCTAGCCCTAGATATCTTACACCAAGTAAACTTGAGCATTAAGGGTCTTTTCACCCTATAAATACATGAACCAAGCAACCCTTTCAAATCATCCCTCAAAACTCATCTCACACACTCAAATGGAGTTCTAACCATTCCCTAGCAGCAATAGAAGATCAAGAGAAGTCCCTAAGCTCATAATAGATATATCTAGAATAGCAAGGAAAACGAAGTCTTGAAGCCATTCCTAGGCGTACGAGTCATAAAAACCCATTTTGACCCATTTTAGCTCAAGTAAGCCTAAGATCTTGTTCCATAAGCTTATATTTTGTATTAGAATGTTCATAATACTCTTAATATCATATATCAACTCTTGTTTGAAGCTTTGAATCCTCAAACCCATGTGTTTTTTATTAAAACCCTAAAAAACCCGTTTTGATTTTCTGGCTAACGAATCCTTTTTCTAAACTTTTGTTATGTTAGAACATCTTATTTTAGCTTATTCTAATAAGCTATAACCTACAAATATCATTTGGGAATCTAAAATAGCTTCATGGCTTTTTGGACTTGTTTTGCAAATATTTCCATGCATAGGGGTATATATCGTAACATTTCTGATAAAATTTATAACTAAAGGGGCTGAAATTGTCATTATTTTAAAGTTATAATATAAGACCTATTTGCCAAGTTTCTAAGTTAAAATGTTATATCTAGATACTATTACTTTATATATAAAGGACTAAAGTTGTCAAGTTTATAAACCAATGGGTATTTATTGCCAATTTTACAAACTTAAATATATAGGTATAATATTTTATATAAATTATAAAATATATATTAATATTATAAAACTCAATTTTATTAAAACCGACAACATTGATCGTTATTAATCATTATCGATCGCTATCTTATTTCGTTTATATTTACATAATTTTCATCAACTAAACTTTCGAAGAAAATTAAAATTTTATGTTATCCCTGTTATTAGAGAATTTCATATGAAGGGTTTCATTTGAGTTTTCATTGTTGATTCGAGTTTGCTAGGGTTACGATTTAATGTGCCCTGGCTCTTAAACCGGTATTCTACATTGGCCTTTGGATTATGATAAGCCTGAACATATGATACAATATTTCCATAATTTAATATTATAAAAGATATTTCGTAAACTTTATGAAGTTTTGAACATGCAAACCATCAACACTAATGACTTGACATATCACCAAGTTGAGTGACGTAACATACAGCCGTTACTTTCACTTGATATAATTTTTGCACATCAATCAGATTTCCCTTTACTGTTAAGGTGTGTTCATGCCTCTCTTTTATATCTTCTAATGTTTTAAAAAACCCGCGGATGCGCGAGGGGGATAAATGCTATAATACAATGAATACGAGTATTTTTCCAATGTATGCGATCTTGATATAATTATTTGACATAAGTCCCTTACTTTTGCCATTAAAGAACCCACTATCATGAACCGGTAATTACTTTTCGGTGGGGGGGGGGGGGGGGGTGTTTTAAGGTGGAAACGCTGTGAATCGATCAATTTGGAACTGAGCTTCCCGTTGGGTTGTACCTTATACTTTCTGTTATCCAAACAGCACTTCATTTGAAACACTTGCGGGTGTTCGGTAAAGGCACCCGTTGGGGCAACATATTAGATTATTGATTAATCTTTAGGTCTCGGTGCATGAGCTTAGGGGCAATAATATTCGTTTTTCCATATTAATTTTATCATTGCATTTATTCCTTATGGGTGTATAAAAACGTAACCCACTCTTATGATGAATTGTATTCACAACTATTTTATTATTTAACCTTTGAAATTTCACTCACCATTGTGTTAAAAATATATTTCTTTTTGTTTGTTTTTGTATTTACTTTTATGCAGGTAATATAGCTTAAAGATTGGAAAATTATGAAGTCTGCTCAATTATATCTCAATGCCCCAGGAAGTATAGTTTTCCCTTAATTTTCCCTATTTTATCTTTATTATCAGTTATCACATTGAGGTCAATGTTCAACTTAAGTGTTGAGGGGAGCCAAATAGGAAAAATTAATCATATCCCTTCGTGTTTGCCCTACCAAAAATTTTCTAACTAATTTTATTATGAAATATAAATTTATATATATGCTTTCAATATAAAAAATGCTCTTAGTAACGAAAGTCCAACCGGATTGACATTATAACTAGCACAACCTAGTCCACTAAATTGTGAGAATTGTAAGCCTTAAAATATTCGGGTATCCACCTTTGGTACCTAAGATAATTAATGTCTTTAGCCTGTTCGAGTTAAGGTTTGAATGCAATTGCAAGTGTCTCATCCGTCGTTACGGCTGTGTATTTGTAATTTGTCGCCTTTTCTGGAACAGTGGTATTGGTTGATAATTATATTTGAGTGAGCCGATAATTTAGAAGCTCTAGAGCTTGTGCTTGATCATCATTTACTAGACCGAAGCCTGATTAACCATATGTGATTAATTCTGTAAATTCCTGTTCTTGCAAGCACTTCCCTTTAGTGCTAAGTTGCTGAAATGCCTAAAAAAAGAAGTTTTGTACTAAGCCTTAGTTATTATTATGGAATAAAAGAGAAAAAAGAAAAATATATATAGCAGTTCAAAGAAATAAAGGCTTAAGCTCCGGCACATGAAGATTTGTACATGCTATTATCCCTCATTAGTATCAAGTTCCGCCCTTCGGTCATGTTTATGTGTCAAGTACAAGCATATGGTAGCTGTCTAGATTATGTCTGTGCAATTGAGTGTCTTCTCAAAAATATATAAACCCTATCTGAGTGGCTCGAGTGAATTACAAATAAAACACATTCCCCTGTAAGGTGCTATGTTATATGTCTATGCCTGAAAAGTTAATATGCAAACTCTTGTAAAAATCTAAATTTTCTTCATGTCACGATAAATGATCTTATTTTCTCGCTTTGATTGCTTGAGGGCAAGCATTGGCTAAGTGTAGAGGGATTTGAGCTTACAATACATTCCTAAGTTATCATG
The DNA here is from genome assembly GCA_026074375.1 of Tanacetum coccineum. NCBI lineage: Eukaryota > Viridiplantae > Streptophyta > Magnoliopsida > Asterales > Asteraceae > Tanacetum > Tanacetum coccineum. The sequence continues at coordinate 50,518 of BQNB010013506.1, read as the reverse complement.
ATCTTCTAAACAAAAAACTTATACAAATCTTTTACAAAAATATCTCATACTTATCCCGTAAGTAATCTTGATAAACTATCTTTATCTTTATTCTTTCTCTTGTCTTTATCCTTTTGACAGTAGAAACTCTTTTAGCAGTTGTAATCTTTCAGCAGTTGTAACTAACAGCATTAACTTTTATACCAGCAGTACTAACTATGTATAAACAGTAGTAACTACTTAGAATATTTTCTTTATTCTTCATCAGTAGTACTAAGTTACACTAGCAGTACTAACTTTGCTAACAGTTTTAACTTTACTCAAGCATAGTACTAACATATACTAGCAGTACTATGTTACATATACTGTAGTAACTGTATATACTAGCAGTATTATACTTAGTAGTATTTCTTCTAAGTCTCTGGGAGGGGGCAGTTCTTAACTTCCATTTAGCAGTAGTAGTAATATTATACTAGTAGTAGTAATATATACTAGCAGTAGTAACTGGCAGTACTAACTACTAAGCATATTTTTCACTAATATCACTAATAGTACTAAGTTATGCTTAGCAACAATAACTCTAACCTTAGCAGCAGTAACTTCCAAATAGCTTCAAAAAGTCTTTTAATCCCAACACTCCTCCCCTAAACTTGATGTTCATCTTCTAAATCTTTAAGTTTCTTGATTAAAAGCTTTCTCTTCACTAAAAGGATGCATTCAAACATTTTTAGGATTCTTGAGCTGTTTTGTCATGATCTTAAGAAGCTGATAACACACTTCATTCCAATGGTCAGCTTGAAGCTTCTTGTTGAGCATTTCTATGATTGTTGCAGGAGTAAGTGGATATCTCTTTTCTACCAGCATAAAGATATGTAGATTCTAAAATCTCACAAAATGTACTCAACTTGAAGAAAATAGCTTCCAAACTGTCACTTTGTGTCCTTATAGATTCCTCCACACTTTACTTTCTACATTAGGTTCAAACATCACTTTCAGATCACCCCATAACACTCTCTCATAGCCCTCCTTTGGCCTTGTTAAGCCATGCTTAGCTTTAACCAACTTCCAGAGAGTTTCCAAGTCTTCTCTGTCAATACTCTGAAGCATCTGAATCATTGATGAGTACCTCTTTAAACTTCCATCAGCTCTTATGATTTGAAAGTATCCCATCTGTCCTTCTTTGATGATTTTCCAGTCAACAATGATTAGAGGCTTAGTGGCTAATGGTATAGCATTAATTACTACTTCTTCATCAAGAACAATCTCCATATGCTTTTTCATCTTAGCTTCTTCTTGATCATCATCTACTTCAGCTTCTATATTCTTATCTAACTTCTGCTTCTTTAAATTTTTAGATTCAAGTTCTTCTCCTGCTCTTTTAGAACTTCCTTATGCTCTTGTCTCACTGCCTTTCACCAACTCTGTATCCATGTCCACAAATGTGTTATACTTTTTCTTTCTTTGTCAAATAACATCTGAATATCCTCAAGCTTTTGGTCTTCAATTGATTGTGCTTGTATCCAGCATGTTTTTCAGATAAGTAGACATTGTATTTCTCTAACTGAGCATTAGTTGGTGGTTTTCTTCTCTGCTCTTCTGCTCTAAGTCTTGTAAAATGCTTTTTCCTTTTATTCATGAGCTCCACAAATAATCTTGACTTTTCTTCAATAGTCAATTCTCCTTACTCTTCTGCCTGTAATCTTGCAGCTAGCTCATAATCTGCATCCATCATAGCTTGAACAATTTCCCATTTAGCAATGTTTGCATCTTCTTCTCTTTGTCTTGCAAGCTTCTCTTCTTCTTCCAATTCAGCATCTAATTGAGCTTGAAGTTTTTAAGCAACCTCCTTATCAAACATAATCTGATCTTTCTTCTTCAAAGGTTTTTTAGGCTCAACCATTTTTTCCTTGCCTTTGTCTTTAGCCTGTGGAAGTTGTGATGGTTGTGAAGGTGATGTTGTTGTTGTAAATTCACTTGGTTCTTGAACTATAACCCCTCTAGCCTTGGGTTTTGCAGCTTTGATCTCTATTAAAGTCTGAGCCAAGGTCAATTCATCAACAGTTGTTGTTGTAGTATTGTCAGTAGTAACTTCAGTAGTACTAAATACAACATTAGCAGTAGAAACTACTTCACCAGCAGTAGTAATTGGATCAGTAGTACTAACACCCTTTTCAGCCATATCAACCTCTTTCTCTGCCATATCTTGTTCATTACCAAGAACACCAGTATCAAATATTAAATTATCACCATACCTCCCTTGAGTCTCATCAACTAATGTAACCTCTGCATCTTGGTCAATTTCATTAATTTTCCTCCCCTGTTTGGATGCATCCTCCTGATCACCCAAACCTTTATCTTCAGAGGAAACAACTTGTGCAGATCTACCAATCGTGAATAATCTTTTCATCCCTGGAGTTTTTGACTTCTTTTTCCTTTCCATCTTCTTGACTCTCTTCTTCAAACAAGCAATCTCTTTTGCTTGAGCAGTCTTTGTTGTCTCCAAGTCAAGAACTATTTGTGATAAGCTGGTACAAAGTTCCATCAATTCATTTAGTTTCAGTCTATCCTTACCACTAAGTAGTGGATCATTAGAATGTGTAGATACACTTGCCACATTTTCAGTATCACCAGTTACAAGTTCTGTAGGACCACTAAGTTAAGAATCCTTAGTGTCTTTCCTCTGTTTCCTTCTAGACTGTTTCTTCTGAGGTTTAGATATTAATGGTTGAGTAGTAGTAGGTGTATGATGGGAATTAGTTGGTATCTTTGAACCTTCACCTACTTGTTCTTGTGCTTGAACAATCATGGTTGGAAATAAAGGTGTATCCCTACCAGAAAAGTCTTTTCCCTGCCTCTTCATATTAGCAAAGACCTTCTTAGTGTGAGAAGGTGTAACATAAATCTCTTTATGTTTGGACATTCCTTCAACTTGTTTATCCAGGAACACTTGCACAAACCTTGGATACATTAAAAATTTAACCCCACCCTCCAAGTTCTTTACCATATTATCAAAAATGTACTTAGAAAAGTTGAATTTTTGGTTTGTGGCAAGACAGATGACAGCAGAGTCCATAGTGCTACTAAATTCGTTCCAAACAGTAGTCTTAGTATTAAGGCATTGCAGAATTGTATGGATAAGAAATTTCCATTGAGGTGAAAAGAAAGCTTTATAGAATGTAAGCTTTTGTGTAAGATTTTCATACCCCATGAGTGTCAGCTGTTCAAAAATTGTAGCATTTGGAAGACATTCAGTACCTTCAGCATCTTCTAATTGAAGATCACTTCTTACACTTGTCTCAGTGATGATCACCTTCTTCTTATCCACTAGGGCTTGTATCTGCACTTCTCCATTAATAGTTTTCACCTTTGCAGTAGCCTAGAATTGCTTCAATCATGCAATGTATAGATTGTGAGAATTTATCCGTTAACGATATTTGATAGGATGTGCGTTCAAAAAATCCACAATTTGCTCGAATCCATCACTTTTAGTGGGTTTATCTAAGAATGCGACCATGTTGTGTGAACTAGCGAACTTTAGGGCAGCCATTGAAGTTGGGTTTTGATGATTAACAATGAAATTGAGTTAGGGTTTATGATTAGAGGGTATAACAAAGATTGAAATCGATTAAGTGATTGAATGAAACCCTCAATCAAAGTATTTATGAAATCACCCTCAACAACATTAACTTTAACTAGCAGTACTAAGTTAAGCCTAACAACATTAACAGACCCAGCAGTAGCCCAGCAGTAGTAAGTTATGCATGGCAGCATTAACTTAACCAGCAGTAGTAAGTTTATGCCTAACATCATTAACTAATACTGGCAGTAATAAGTGTATGCCTGCAGAATTAATGTGAGGTCACCAGCATTAACTCTAATTTCGTTCCAAAAAGCATTTCCATCATAATTTTGATTCTCACAAGCTCTCTTTCTGTTTTATTCTCACTATATCTCTCAATTCTTTTTCTCACCAATTCACTCTATCTGTTTTTATATCACACAGCTCTCTTTCTGTTTTTATTCTTACTATATCTCTCAATTCTTTTTCTCACTAAATCAGGTCTGTTTTTATATCACACATCTCTCTTTCTGTTTTTGTGCTTACCAATTTCTTACAATACTCGCAATATTAATTATAACAAATAGTAGTAAGTATAACTAACAGCATTAAAACATAGCTCAGTTTTGACTTAACTAGCTGTACTCAAATGTATACTCTACCTGTTAGAAAGTTAGGCCAACAGCACTGAAATTAGTTATTGTCATCATTAGCAGCTATTCATCCCATTAGATCATCATTGTTGTATTAATCTGTTGCATATGACACACCAATTAACCTCCCTCAATTCATTACTTCATAGGTTTAAGCATTCCCAATACATGTAATTTGATATGAAATTACTAGCATCAAATGCTTTTGTGAGCAAATCTGCAACATTCTGATATGTGTAAATCTTTATCATCTAAATAAGCTTCTTCTCATTGGAATCTCTGATAAAGTGATGCCTAATCTCAATGTGCTTTGTCTTTGAGTGAAAAATAGGGTTCTTCACTATGCAGATAGTACTCTCATTATCAATATGAATCTTAGTCTGCATAAAGTTATATCCATAATCCAACAATTGATTTTGGATCCAAAGCACCTGTCCACAGCAATTGGAAGGAGCTATATACTCAGCTTCAGTTGTGGAATTAGCAACCACAGTCTGCTTCTTACATTGCCATGAAATCAACCTGCACCCTAGGAACTGACAACCTCCTATTGTGGATTTCCTATCTAAACTTGCTCCTGCATAGTCACTGTCAGTATATGCCACCAAATTAAAAGGTGAATCCTTAAGATACCAAAGGCCCAACTTAGGTTGACCTTTTAAGTATCTAAAGATCCTTTTCACATCATGAAGATGTAAAACTTTAAGATTGACTTGGAATCTTGCACAAGCATATACTGCAAACATAATATCAGGCCTTGAAGAAGTTAGATACATCAATGAACCAATCATTGATCTATATAAATGTTCATCTACATCTTCACCATCTGCATCTTTAAGCAAAGCCTTTTGAGTTTCCATAGGTGTTCTTGCTGTCTTGACATCACTAAAACAACTGTTCAAATCTCATTCACATACTTGTCTTGGACTTAATGAAAATCCATCTTCATTCTGCTTCACTTGCAGAAACTAGAAAAATGTAAGCTCATCCATACGAACTCATCTGGAACTTTTATATTCCATCATCTTCTCTAATTCATACACATCTTATTCCTTTGTAGTCCCAAAATCGATATCATCAAATTATACTTGAAACTAACAGGGTAATATCACTTTTGTCCCTTTGATTAAATAAAGTATTACTCTATCTTTCCTCTCTGGAAACCCATTATCCAAAAATAAGTTGACAAGGTTTCATACCATCTCTCGGGAGATTGATGCAAATCCATAAAGTTTTTGGGGGGGGGGGCCTTTTCTACTTTGTTAGTACTCTGTCAAGAAGTTCTTGATATTCAAAATCAGGTGGTTGACACACATAGACTTCCTCTTCAATCTTACCATAAAGAAAAGCACTCTTGACATCCATCTGATACATCACAAAGTCTTTAAATGAGGCATAGGCTAAAAATATACTAATTGCTTCAATTCTAGAAACAGGTGTAAAAACCTCATCATAGTCTATTCCTTCTTCTTGTGTGTATCCTTGTGCAACCAATCTTGCTTTATTTTTAATCACAATGCCTCTTGCATCCTTCTTGTTCCTGAAAACCCATTTAGTCCCAATAGCTCTTTTTCCATTAGGTAACTCCACCAAGGTTCAAACTTCTTGTAACTTGAATTGTAGAAGCTCTTCCTGCATAGCTTCTATCCAACTTGGATCCTTTAGTGCTTGAACTACCTTTTTGGGTTCTTCTTGTGATAAAAATCAACCAAACAAGCAATTTTGAATGTCATTATAGTTTCTTCTTTGTTCAAGAGTAGTGCTAAGAAACCCATGTTCCTCCAAATTCCTTGTCATTCTTCTTGTTTGAGGTGTTGAATTCAAATCTCTAATAATTTGTTCAATTAGATGGTCTTTGTGTATTCTTGTGGTTGGAACATGACTGACTTAGAAGCATGTATCCAAATTGTTCATGTCAGCCCCTGAAATATCATCTTTCCTGCATACTAATTCTGTTCATATTCTCTTCCAATTAAGACTTATTTGGATCATCAGCACATCCAAGAAATAAATTCTCAATACAGCATTATCTACTATGCCAACAGCATTAACAGTTGGACTAACAGTTTTAATATTGTTAGTGTTGCTGACATTTGCATCTTTCGTTTGATTTACTCTTATCTCTATTGTACTTATAACCTCGCTATCTTCATTCCCTGGTTCTTCAGCATCCTTGTTTTTCTCCTCCCCTGATGGTTTGAAATACAGCATTTAGGGAAATCCTTTTGTTAAACTAGAAGAGATATGAGTAGATCTTGAGTCCATAATGGTAGCAATATGTAATCTTTGCCAGGTACTGTCTCCATTCTAGTTTTACCTGCATCATCAGATGCTTTTGTACATGCATTACCATTAGACTGATTGCTATTAACTGGCCTCTATTATTCATTGATTTGTTTAGTACATTTATATCAAAAAGCTAATTAGGTCCACTTCCTGCAATACTAGGTGTATCCTCACTAAACTTAAACATGCAGGTTCTCTTCTACTATCCTAGTTTTACTGTTGATACTATGAATGATTTGCTATTGGTAGGGAAGTATCTCTTCAAAGAACACCTTAATCAACCTTATCAATCAAAATTTACCTAGGTGATCTATGGTATTAAGGATTGTAATAGCTAACCACAAATTTGTTCCTCTTTGAAGCTTAAGGCAGGTTTTCTACCTAGAAAAAGTTCATAAGGGGTCTTGTTGTGAGGCTTGATAACTAACACCCTATTTTGGACATAACAAGCAGTATTAACTGCTTCAGCCCAGAAAGTTGTTGGCAATTTTGAATCAGCTAGCATAGTCCTAGCAGCCTCTATTAGTGTCTTATTTTTCCTTTCTGCTACTCTATTTTGTTGTGGAGTCCTAGCAACACTAAATTCCCTCTTAATACCCTTCATTTCACAGAACTGATTCATGACCCTATTCTTGAATTCAGTCCCATTGTCACATCTAATCACTTTCACCCTAAGGTCTATTAGATTTTCTATGCCTGTTATGAATGTTTTAAGGATTTCACTAGTTTCATCCTTAGTGGCTAAAAAGAAAACCCAACTAAACCTACTAAAATCATCTGTGACAACTAGGCAGTACATCTTTTTCATTAAACTCTTTACAAATGTTGGGCCAAACAAATCCATGTGCAACATTTGTAATGGTTGGCTGATTGAACTGACTGTTTTGGTCTTACAAGAAGCTCTGTGTTGCTTTCCCTTCTGACAAGCAACACAGGTTTGATTAATTTCAAAAAGTTTTGAAGGTAAACCTCTTACAAGGTTTCCCCTTACCAGTTTATTCATTGTTTTGAAATTTACATGTCCAAGCCTCCTATGCCAAAGATTAGATTCATCTGGTGTGGCTTTTGCAAAGAGACAAGTGAGACCTCCTTGAGGAACAACATTCTTTAAATCAACACTGTACATGTTATCCTTTCTAGGAACTTTAAGCAAAACATGACTTTCATCAGTTAACTTAAAGTCTGGAGACAGAACAACACATTCAGTATCAGTAAAAAGAACACTATTCTTCTTGTCACACATTTGTGAGACACTGAAGAGGTTAAACTTTAGTTCCTTTACAAAATACACATCTTTAAAATCCAATTTACCAGTTTTTATTTTACCTTTCCTAGTAATGCCTTGTGCATCAATATAGTCAAATCTTTTAAAGGACATTGATGCACCATTGTTTCTGGAGACATGGTCTAAAACTTTGTGCTTTGGTCTCCAAACCCAACATGCTGAGGCCTTAACAGCATTTCTCTTGTTTCCCTTAACAACACTAAGAACTGCTTTTGGCCTAGCAGTATTAACCCTTGTCCCCTTAACAGTATTAACCTTTTTAGTGAAATTACTATTATTAGTTGCTGTTATTTTGTTAAAAGGCCTTCTAGTAGCTGAAAATGCATTATTAATAACATTTTTCATGGGTCCTGCATTATTCACTGCTGTTCTTGATTGAACAGTATTAACTGGTCTAGTTAAAACTGTTCTTGGAACCATGTTCCTTTTTGGACTGGGGTGAGTTAATTTAGAGAAATTCAGTTTGTTCACCCTTTGAACATTGGTCTAAACTGGTTTTGAAAATCTTTCATTATTATACCAGTTATTGCAGTCATTCTTCAAATGATCAAAACTACCACACACATGACAAGCTTTGTTGAACATCTTAAAATCACTCCCTACTTTTTGAGATATCTGTTGGTTCTAGTTTCTCTTGTTCCCTCTAGGACTAGGTATGTTTTGCTTATTTTTATCAACTGATGTTTTCCTAGGAGATTTTACTTGCTCAGTAGACTTAACAAAGTTTATCTTAGTAAAACTAGGTTTATTAAACATCTCAACTGTTTTAACCTTAGGCACATTTTCTTCATCACTATCAGATACCCAATCCTCAATGATTGGAGCTCCATTTTCTTTTCAAGAAGTCTCAGGTTCATTAGTTTCAACAGTAGGCTTTTCAACTACAGACTCACTAACAGACTCATTCACATCAACAAAATCATCTAGACTAGGATAAACTATTTGATTTTGGTGGCATAAAATTCCCAGTATAGGGAGGTGGGACAGCATTATACCCTAATCCTATTTTACACTTATCCATTATCTGTCTGTCTAGAAGTTTACTTAGGTTTTTTAATGAATTTTCAATTTTTTATACTATAAGTTAAACCTCATCTTTTTCTTTTGTAGCCAACTCTAACTTCCTTTTAAGCTCTGTAATATCTAAATCTCTTAAATAGATTTCACGTTTTAAGAGTTTTATATCTTCCTCATACATAGACCTATTTTTCTTAAAGACTAACAGTCTAGCTTCTACAGATTCTAAACCAGTTTTATAAGAGACATCACTTATCTTAGTTGTTCTTAAGTCTATAACTAATTATTCATTTTGTTCTTTTAGATCTTTTACACATTCTAAACATGATGAACAACAATTTGAGTCATTAGATACCTTAGAGTTTGTAGAAGAATTTGAACTTGTTGAAGAATAAGCCATGAGAGCAAAATTGGTTGGACCATCTTCAGCTTGGTCACTCCAATCATAGCCAAAGCCATCACATTGAGACACTAAGGCATTTGAATTAGTTTCTTCAACTGGCACAGTCCTTCTGGTAGGCTCCGTGTTCCTGCTGTCTTGATTCATGGGTGCCCTGCACTCTCTTGCACAATGTCCCATCTTGTGGCAGTTGAAACACTCTACCTTGGACTTGTCAAACCCAATTCTTTCTTTGTTGGTCATGTCTAGCTTCCTTCCAGTATTCTTTAGAAATCTTCTTACCCTCATAGTCAACATAGCAATGTTCCACCTCAAGTCCATCTCTTCTAGATCATCAGGATGGATTTGTTATAGATCTTCATTATCAAGCTGTGGAATACTTGGTTGGCTAGCAAAGAAGGAATAAATCACAGCATCACTCAAATTTTCAACAGTTGTTGAGCTATTAGCAGCATCCTGAGTGCTAGCAGTATTAACACCCTAAGCAGTATTAACTGCTCTAGTTGCACTGTTAGTGCTGCTAGAGGACAGAAAGGCTACATTGTGTGAGTTTGTGGCTGAGCTAGATGTCCCCTTGACCTCTGTTTCATAAACCTTCAGATTGTTAAAGAGGATATCCAAACTCAATGTCTCAAGCTCTGGATTGTTTCTCTACACAATAGTATGCATAGTCTATTCTTGTGAAAAATTTCTCAAGAACTTTTGATTGATGTCTTCTTGAGGGATATTTTCACCATGCATCTTCAGTTGACTAATTGGCTTTTGAAGCCTTTCATAGGTTTGCTCAATTACTTTTGTGTTGGTTGCAGCAAAGGTTTCATATTGTTGCTTTAGAAGATTTTTCTGAGTTTTCTTTGTAGCAGCATTACCTCCAAATCTGTTCTCTTGGCTAATCATTTTAATGTACATACTATATATAACATGCCTAGATATTTCAGATACAGATGCTTGTTAGTTGCTAAGACCTCCTACTGTGTTGTTGGTCCACTCACGAAATTTAATACATGGCCCATTAAATCGTATAGTCCAGTCCATCCCAAGTGATAATCGGCCCAACGAATTAACAATGTACTAAAGCATTATAGAGAGAGTATATACTGATTCGTGAGTTAGGATATAAAATAGAAATCCCTCAATTTGTGTCACAATGTTACCTTAATCACAAAAAATTCAAACGCCCCATCTGTTCTCTCACCTCATTATATCTCTCGTCCCAAAATTTGCCTCTCCAAAAAAAAGATCAAAAAAAGATAGTGTCATCTTGCTCCTACAAACCACCACCCACCCCCTTTATAATCACCATGTTTTGGTCGTTATGTTCTCTTGATACCAGCTGTGTGATAAGACTCAGATGATCAGGATGTGTGTAAATGTCTTCAAAATGATTCTCAACCCAAGTACCCGTTATTCTTGCTGCTTGAGTTAATTGTGCAACAGGATGTGTGTGTGTACAACGATGTCTAGATAAGATCCTTGATAACCAAGGGTCTCAGGTAGGTTTTATGTTGGTTGATTATGTTTTCTTTAAACGAAACAGAGAAAGAGGATGACATAATTGTTATCATTCTTACTCTATATTCGGATAGAAAAGAAAAAGCTTTGCTTTTTATAGATCCATGATGAGTTCTATTTTCACGAAATTGATCTTTAAGATCATCACATATATGAGTGGAACGATAGAATGATAGTAGAACTGCGTAGTTATTTGTGTTGAATATTGTTGATTTTGTTGTTTAGATTTTGAGTAAATGAAATGTTGAGGGTTTGGTAGATATTGTGATGAGATTGTAGTTAGAAGATAGCACGCGTGTGAATGGAATGCAGTTGTGTGTAGCCTAATCTAAAGTTGTACGAGAATGAATTGATGTATAGAAGTGTTGAGTATGCTTGAAGTGAGTACTTGTAAGTGGACTAAGTGTGTAGACTAGTTGATTGAGATGTTAGTTGAGCGCTAGTATACTAATGAGAGATTGGTGTGATTGTTTGTTGAGGTTGTATGTTGATGTTGATTGTTGTTATCGTGTGTTTGTTTGCTCAGTTTTGTGGTTGGTGTTAAATTAATCGAGTCTGACCTTTTCTTTTACATTTCATTTCTGTCCTTGACCAAACTCAGTTGAGTTGACCGGGTCAACTCGGTAATAACCAAGTTGACTCGGTTTGGTTTGTGTCATGGGGGCAAACCGCAATGTTTCTTTCGAGACAAACCGCAACAATCACAAAACGCAACAAGGGCAAAACGCAATCTGTCATTATACAAAACGCAACTTTACAAAATTTTGGGCAGCATAACGTTTGTACTTGCTTGCAAAAGGGTCTTCAGTAGGCAAAACGCAACACCAAAACGCAAGATCAAATCGCAGTCCGTTGTTGTGTAGACAAAACGCATTTTTGAGAACCAAACGCAACCTGTAAATTTTGTACTTTTGTACTTTTTTCCTTAAAAACCGGATCTGGTTTTTTTTCCCATCAAAACGCAACCAAGAAATAAGCATAAACCCAGAGCTGTTTATACTATAATCTTGTCATGTAAGCACACAAAGTAAACAACAGATGTAAAACATAAACATCATCAACATATGTCAATTTCGTGATTGATTCTTAGAAGGAGATAAACACTTGTACCATGAAACTGATTCTGTTAAAAAACAGATTACAAACATGAACATACAACTTGAAAACCTGCCAACAAGCAACCTGATACCGAGATGAATAGTACATTTGAAAACGTACCGTGTACAGTAACAACTGGAACAAATGATACGGACTACCACTACAACTTCTGAATGCCATATTGTTAGAATGTAAATGCAATATAATATCAAGGAATTAAGTCAGATCTGGAGGTTTTATTTTCGGGTAAAATGAAATAGATGTGTAGCCATTTTATTAGAGTTGAAAGGTAAAAGAGATTGGAAGAGTGTATGTGCTTAGAGAGAGAACACACACTCACACTTTTACAAATGTGAACTTCACCCCTCCATGGGTATTTATAGTCCTAGTGCCACATAACTATCGTAACTAGTCATTATTAGTCCCTATGTGACACGCTATAAATAAAACTATGTATATTCCGTGTTTGTACCATATTTTAGGCTAACACATGTCTTTCATCATGTTAAACTTAAGTCTGGAGACAGAAGCAACACATTCTTGTATCAGTAAAAAGTACACTATTATTCTTGTCACAATTTGTAAGACACTAAAGAGGTTAAACTTTAGTTCCTTTACAAAATACACATCTTCAAAAATCCAATTTACCAGTTCTTATTTTACCTTTCCCAGTAATTTTCCCTCCTTTGGAATTACCTCCAAAGGCAACAAATCCTCCATCAATTTCTTCATAATCTGTAAGATAGGATCTGTTTCTATGTCATGTACATAGAGCATCCACTGTTCATATTATCTGCCTTACCTTCAAATCTTGCTATGGATTTGCCTGCAACATAATGGTAGGAAAATTAGTTTCTTTTGGAGGACCAAGCCATTATGAACTTGGATCCGCCTGTGCCATAAATATAGTCAAATTTTTAAAGGACATTGGGGATTTTATGCACCATAGTTTCTAAAGAATGGTCTAAAACGTTGTGCTTTGGTCTCCAAATCCCAACATGCTAAGGCTTAACAGCATTTCCATTCTTTCCCTTAACAACATAAGAATGCTTTTGGCCTCGGTATGTATTTAACCCTTGTTCCCTTAATAGTATTAACCTTTTTAGTGAACTTAATGTTATTAGCTGCTGTTATTTTGTTAAAAGGCCTTCTAGTAGTTGAATATGCTTTATTAATAACATTTTTCATGGGTCCTATATTATTCACTGCGTTCTGGTTTGCGAACAGTATATGTCTAGAGGGATTAAGTGAAATTGGGCCAGACTCAGTTAAGACTGTTCTTGGAACCATGTTCCTTTTTGGACTGAGGTGAGTTAATTTAGAGAAATTCTGTTTGTTTAGCCTTTGAACATTTGTCCAAATTGGTTTTGCAAATTTTCCATTATTATACCAGTTATTGCAATTATTCTTCAAATGATCAAAACTTATACAATCATGAACGCTTTGTTTAAACATTCTAAATTATTCCCATGGCTTTTGAGATATCTGTTGGTTCCAGTCTCTCTTGTTTCCTCTAAGACTAGGTGGGTTTTGACTATTTTTATCAACTGATGTGTTCCTAGGGGATTTTACTTGCTCAGTAGACTTAACAAAGTTTATCTTAGCCCAAAACTAGGTTTATTAAACATCTCAACTATTTTAATCTTAGGCATATCTTCTTCCTCACTTTTAGACAACCAATCCTCAATAATTGGAGCTCTATTCTCTTTTCTAGCAGTCTTAGGATCATTAGACTCAACAGTAGGCTTTTCAACTACAGACTCACTAACAGACTCATTCACATCAACAAAATCATCTAGAATAGGATAAACTAAATCAGGTTTGGGTGGCATAAAATTCCCTAGTATGTATAAGGAGGTGGGTGGGACAACATTATATCCCTAATCTAGTTTTACCGCTTATCCATTATCTGATGTCTAGAAGTTTACTTAGGCTTTTTGTGAATTTTCAAATTTTTGTACTGTAAGTTGAACCTCGTCCTTTTCTTTTTTAGCCAACTCCAACTTCTTTTTAAGCTATGCAATATCTAAATCTTAAATAGATTTCACGTTTTAAGAGTTTTATATCTTCCTCATACACAGACTCATTTTTATTAAAGACTAACAGTCTAGCTTCTACAAATTCTAAACCAGTTTTACAAGAGACATCACTTATCCTAGTTGTTCTTAAGTCTTTAACTATTTGTTCATTTTGTTCTTTTAGAACTTTTACACATTCTAAACAAGATGAATAACAATTTGAGTCATTAGATACCTTAGAGTTTGAAGAAGAAATTGTAACTGTTAAAGAATAACGCTCATGTGAGCAAATGGTTGGAACTTATTATTCTTGGTCACTTAATCATAGCTATTGGACATCACACTAGGATACTAACGGCATTTGTAGTATGTTGCCTCAACGGCACAGTCTTCTGTAGGCTCTTTGGTTCCTGCTGTTCTTATTTCTGGGTCTGCCTTGCACTTCCATTGCAATGTGTCCTCGCTTTTTGGCAGTTGAAACATTCCACCTTGGACCTTGTTCAAAACCTAATTTCTTTCATTGTTGGCCATGTCCAGCTTCCTTCCAGCAATCTTCAGGTCATCTTATTGCCTCATAGTCAGCATAGCAATGTTCTACCTCAAGTCCACCTCTTTTAGATCATCAGGATTGATTTGTTGTAGATCTTCATTGTCAAGCTGTGGAATACTTGGTTGGCTAGCAAAGAAGGAATAAATCACAACATCACTAAAATTTTCAACAGTTAGTTATGCTTATCAGCAGCACCCTGAGTAGCTAGCTTGTATTAATACCATGAGCAGTATTAACTGCTCTAGTTGCACTGTTAGTGCTGCAGAGGATAGAAAGGCTACATTGTGTGAGTTTCTGGTTGAGCTAGATATCCCCTTTACCTCTAATTCATAAGCCTTCAGGTTGTTGAATAGGTCATCCAAACTCAATGTCTCAATCTCTGGTTTATTCCTCAACATAATAGTATGCATAGTCCATTCTTATGACAAATTTCTCAAGAACTTCTGATTGATGTCTTCTTGATGGATAACTTCACCATCCATCTTCAGTTAACTAATTAGTTTTTGAAGCCTTTCATAGGTTTGCTCAATCACTTCTGTAATGGATGTAGTAATTTTTTCATATTGCTACTTCAAAAGATTTTTTGAGTTTTCCTTTTGTCCAGCAGTATTAACTTCTAAATCTGTTCTCAATAGGCCTGCATTCAGTGTCTTAGCATCCTTGTATGAGTTGAACTTTAATTGATGCTCATTAGGTAAGGCCATCAACAAAGTGCTTCTTGCCTTCAACTCTGCCCTTCTTTGTGCCTTCTCTTCAACACTTATAGGAGGGATAACAGTCTCCTTACCATCAACAGTTTTTGTTACTATGGGTGCATTACCATTTTCTACGATCTCCCATAGAGTGTAATCAATGCACTGTAGGTACTGCTCCATCCTCATCTTCTAGAGATCATACTCACCAGGTTGGAGTATGGGTAGCTTGATGGTTTGAGTAGATTGAGAGTCCATTGCTTCTTGAAAAAGTAGATCTTGTGTGTAGTAAAGTTTCTTCTTATTCAAAGCTTCTCACAAGCTCTGATACCACTTGTTGATCCCAATAGAATAGATCTTGCTTTAACTTGTATAAGCCTAAGTTTTATTGAATAAATTCAAAACAACTATGATAGAAACTTAAATTGTGAATATCAAAGACTAAGTAGAATCTAGTCAATGATACTAAGAAGAATTTCAATGAAACAATAATAAATAAGATTAATACAAAATAGTTTACCAAACTTTTAGCCTTAATATAATACGAACACTCTTAATAGTGTTAGGGTTACAAAACCTTGAAGCTACGAATAGATTGACAGAACAATGAAAAGATGATATCAATCTCTATGCCCTAGGACCTCCTTTTATACACCAAGGAGTCCTAACTGGCTTACAATATTTTCCTAAGTTATCATGATCTATGATCTTCTATAACAAATAACTAATTAACGAAATCTTTTAAATAACAAAAATATCTCATACATATCACATAAACAATCTTTATCTTCAATCAATCTTTATCCATTAGTAGTTGTAACTCTGTCAGCAGTTGTTACTTTATACCAGCAGCATTAACTCTAAACACTAGCAGCAGTAGATTTAAATAACAACCAACATTATTAACATTTCTTCTTGATGGCATGCACTAAACTTTAATAAGAGTAGCAGTAATTCCAAACAGCCTTATGAAGCTTTTAATCCCAACACTTTTAGTAAGCTAGTAGAACCATCCACTAAACCTTTTGTGCCTGAACCATTGGTTTTGTTTCCAACATTAACACCTTTGTAATCCCTTTTAATGTGACTGGTTTTGCCACATTTCCAATTATAGGTTTAGCCTTCTTATTAGGATTAGCCCTTGTGTTATCAATTATGTTTACGTTTACCTTTGTTGCCATTGTACAGTGGTGAAGGTTTGCAATGGCTCCCACATATTGACAACAGAAGGACTAGCAGGGCATGTTTATGCTCTTGTGATTGTCCCATTATATCCTGCACCCTGATTAGACTCCAAATGCGCTGTTGACTGCCCAACTCTCAACAAGAGGTTAACTACCAATTCTTCCAATGTTATCAACATCCAAGGTGTGCTTGAAATCTTTCCAAGAAGGAGGGAGTTTATCAATGATAAAAGAGACCTAAATGGCCTCATCTATGTTCATTTTGTATTGTATAAATCTTCTAAGTATACCCAAGAATTCATTGAATTTATCCAAAAAAAACAAACAAAAATAAAAAAAAAAAAAAAAAAAATAAACAATAAAGATTAACTGTCTTAGACATCGGTATTTTTGTAATATGTGAAATTACTTACAAGGACCTATTTACTTGATGCAAACCTCCACAATAAATTTTAGCCGACAAATAATCCCTAGTCTTTGGGAAGATTCAACATTTTGGTAAATATCAAACAAGGAATCAGACATACCATTGAGGATTAAACCTCTACAAACATAGTCATCATTGTCCTACTTGGGCCCCTCTGTCCTGATGTTTGTTCCACACGTAGCATTCTCACCATCTTCAGGAATAGGAGTAGTGAGCACATACACCACACTCATGCTGTAAAGCAAGAAGTGCATCTTCTTCTGCCATCTTCTAAAGTCCACCCGTTCAAACTTATCAAGCTTGGCAAAGTTTGAAGCCATGTGTTACCATAGGCAACAGCAAAACCATTGATTATCAGAAAATAATCTTCTTTTATTTTTGGTTGTATGGTTCCTAGAACAAGGTAAAGATAATCAATAGCCTAGCTAATTACCAAAGATGATACCCAAATATCAACTTGAAGTCCCCGTGTAAATCACTTTTTCCAAAGAAGATTATTACGAACCTTATTGCCCTGGGTTACACGAATAACTCCTAGGGATAAAACCAAGTGTTTGTTCCTGTTTTAGGTACAAATCAAGAACCTTTCGCTTCTAAGTGTTTATGTTTTTTTGTGTTATCTATCCATGTAGTTTGTGATCCACTATATATATAGGGGATAAACTCAAAAGCCTAGTCAAAGTAATTATGAGAGATTATAGGAGATATATTTTCTTCCATAATTAGACTCCTTGATTTTAAGAATTAGTGGTTACATGACCATATTAATCGTGGTTATTAAATGCAGTCAAACCTACCACTTGAATCGGTCAAAACCTTTACACGTTAGTTGAATTCATTCTAGCGTGTTATTCCTTCAGCGTACTAAACTATCAGCTAACTCACTGAGGAGTATACCCGCTGAAGATTCAAGCTTAAGAGACCCCCCCCCTCCGATGAGTTAACCCACTGAGGATACATCCTCTAATGGATTACTCCCTAATGGTATCCTTCAACTTACTATTAATGGATTACAAAGCTGAAGCTATCAGACGAATGAATACCATTCAATGAGTGTACTCACTGACCTTTATCAGCGACCTGAATTTCCTTTTACCACTATCACAGTTTAGGTGGTGTTCAGTGAAACTAAGGAAGTAAACTCCGTAACCTCCAGTCCCAAACCACAGTATGAACTGACACACAAATGAACTAAATATTCCAACACAAAAATGCTTTATGTAGTTGGTCGGGACCTAAATAGGGCGGATAAGTCATCACTTATAATGTATATAAATTATTTCTTTGTCAAATGTGGCATTGTTAGCCGTGTTTTTAATGTAAAGGTGATGGTCTTATATATCTCGAAGCCTTATGTATATGAAAATGTAGTTTACACCGGGAATTCAATAATTAAGCTAGACTGGCACCTAAGTGTCGGCTTTAAGCCCATTTGGAATTAGAGGTTCGTCCACAGAAAGTCCAAACCAAACCCAATAATGGAAATATTCACAATCTTTGTAATATAAATACAAACCCACCTAGCATGTTAGGAACGATGATGGTTCTCATTTTTCTAAGTGTATGAAAGCCTTCCATTTTTCTTTTTACTCTTTCTCTCTCTAGCTCTTTCTCCCTCTAGGATTTTCTTATTTTTGTGTGTTTTGGTGATGAAATGATAGCCTAAAATGTGCTATCAAGAGCCAAGGATTGTTTAGTGGTTGTTTAGCCTACTCAAATAGCTTACTTTGAGCTTCTTTAGATTCGTTTTTTCTTTTTTTCTTTCAAACCGTGCGCTATTATTATTTTCTCTCTTTTCATCTCATTTTTGACCTCAAAATGTGTTGCTTTGATCATCAAGTTGTACTTTTGTTAGTGTTGTGCTTATTAGAAACTTATTTGGGCATCAAAAAAGGTTTTTGGGGTCGAACAATCTGGGATTATTTTTGAGTTTTAGCGAAATGTGTATTTTGAAGGACAACAGAATGTGTTTGCTGTTTAGCGGTTTGTGCAAATATTGACACAACGGTTTGTGTTTAACAAGCCACCACGATTTGTGTAATTACAGGGATAACTTTGAACAACGTTTTTATTTACATTTCTATGAAAAGAAACAATCCAAACATTAGTTAACAAACCAACCGTCGATTGTGTAAGTTTTCCACCCAGCAGGTGTGTGTAATTGTTAATAACCACGTTTTGGAACAAAAAGATTGTCGGGGTAAGTGTATACCCTAGACCACCGCGGTTTTTGTAACCCTAAACCACCGTGGTTTATGTAACCTTATCCACCACGGTTTGTGTAAGCTAGTTGTCTGCGGTTTGTGTCAGCTGAAATTCATTTTCACTTGAGCATCGAAATTCATTTTAGGTTAATATAAGCAAATCAAATTCGGTTCAAGCCAATTTTAATAAACATAAATTGAACTTCAGTCAGAACAATTCTTGTTTCATGGTCATCTTGATTTCATAAAATCCCGAAAAAGTCCTCATTTCTTTTCTCGGTTTAATCATAACTGTAAATCCCGTGTACTATGAATTTCGTTTCTCTTAATCACTAATCACTATACATGATCCATGGATATCGTGTTTCAAATCAATTTTGGTTACTGTCTACTCAACAAGACGATTTAATGTTAGCTGGTTCCGAAAACCGTCCATCTATGCTTAACAAACACAACTATGTTCCATGGTCTTCTCGTCTTCTTCGTTATGCAAAGAGTAAACCAAATGGAAAGATAATCTACAACTCCATTATAAATGGTCCATATGTTAGACGAATGATTCCTGAACCAGGTGATCCAGACCGTGAAGTTCCTGTTGCTGAAACTTTTCATGAGCATAATGATGAGGAACTTATTAAAAAATAAGTAAAGAAAATGGAAGTCCAATCTGATCAACCCATTCAGACATTCTATGGGTCTTCCTCAAGACATCTATGCTGTAGGTTTGATAGTTGTGAAACATGCACAGAAAATCGTAACGGTTCAACAAAGTGATGAAAGGTTCTGAAATGGAATTCAAAGAGAAAAAGGCTAATTGTTTAACGAATGGGAAAGGTTTACTTCTACTGATTAGGAATCGCTTGAGTCTTACTATCATCGCTTCTCCAAGTTAATGAATGACTTCAAAAGAAATAAACATTTTCTAGAAACGATTGCCAGCAATCTTAAGTTCCTAAACAAGCTACAACCAGAATGGAGTCGACATGTTATCATTGTTCACCAAACAAAGGACTTGCATACAGTAGATTACACTCAGTTGTATGATGATTCTACTTGAAATAACAAGTACAAACGGAGGCAAAAAATGAACTAGGGCAAATGACCTGCAAGAGCACATGAACCTTTCGGCCCTTAAGGCAAATTTCCAATAATCCATATAAATAACTAGTGGATCACCAAATCAAACATCATACAAACATATTACCTACATGCAACAATCACCACCCAATAACAACTATAACCTACAACCATCATTCAACCATAACTACATGCAACAACCAATTATTAATCCCGAAGACATTTCCGATCCCATAACAGCAATGAACATGGCACTTGTTCTAATAGCAAAAGCATTCAAACTTAACTATTCTACACCAACCAACAACAACAAAAGAATTTCATCCAACTCACGCAACAGGCAGATTGCACAACTAGGTATGAATTTGGGTCAAGACAGACAGATGTTAGATGGTTATAGGTAATGAATGGTAATCAGTTTTAGACAGTGTGCTAGGCAAAATGTTAGTAATCATAAAGGTATATAATACAAATACAAAATGTGAAATAGGTTTTCAGAAATGCAGTTCAGAATCGTGTATTTAGAATGTTTGGAAATCGGAATGGGCATATAGATGTTTCCCAGGAATTGCATTAATCCGAAAGTGAATTAGAATGGGAATGGCAATATTTGTCGCAGCACGGGTCTAACGTTAACTGCTAAAGGTGAACAACAAAAAACGCAGAAACATTGTTTACAACTACAGAGGATTGGGTCATTATGCTAGGAATTGCACTACAAAGCCAAGAAAAAGGGATGCTGCTATTCTTCAGACTCAATTGTTGATCATTGTGAAAGGAAAGAGGGCATGAACCAAAACGCCAAGCCTGAGAAGAATTAATTTCATGGCTGCTGCAGTGACTTGAAGAGATTGAAGCTGCATATTTGATTGCTAAATTTGCAACAAGATCGACAACCTGGGTAAACAGACTAAACAAAGCGTCCCGTCTATACTCGAAGAATCAGGCTGAGTACAACCACTCCTAAAAAATGTTATGATAATGATATATTTCAATTAGTTTACTAATGAGGAGCATATACAGAGTTTACTCAAACCCAATTCTGAACCCCAAGTAAGTATTAACATAAAGATGGAATGTATCCTGCAGTTTCTATGTAGATCAAGTGGGGGAACAGTAGAACAACACCTACAACAATTGAGGAAACACTGCTTATTTTAAATTATTTTAAAATAAAATTAGCTATAGAGTTGACGAAAGTCAAAACACGTTACTAGTCACGAAAAGTAAAAGAAACAAACGCTGATTTGACCACTGAGCTTGCTAGATATAAAAATAAAAAAATGTTTTGAAATTAATCACGAAAAATATGATAAGCTTGAAAGATGTTACCAAAAGTCTATTTATTAAGAGAAATGACTTACTAAAAAGATAAATGCACTTCACTTAAGTTCTACTAAAACGATAAACGACTTTGAATGAGGAAATTACAAATTTAAATAAGCAGCTTTCAAAAGAAAAATCAACTGTTTCCTATTTTCAACTAGAGAAGAAAAAGTTAAAGTCTGATTTCAAAACACGCGAAGACGAGCTTCTTGATAAACAAAGTCAACTTGATAATAAAATAAAGGAATTAGATAACATTTTGGTAAAAACGGGTCAATCAATTCAAACGATGCACATGCTTTCACCTAAGCCAGACTTGTTTTACCACAACGAACAAAAAATGGCTTTGGGCTATCAAAATCCTTTTTATCTCAAGCAAGCTCAGCAGAAACAACAAAGCTTGATAACGCCCAAATTATACATGTTTTCTATGGCGTTATTTGTATATATTTTATCATTTCTCGTGAACTTTCGATACTTAATAGCCTAAAATTGCTTGTAGGTTCACTAGAAGACATCACGAGGTTAGATACATCAAAGCCAAATACTTACACGTTAAAGAACACATCATTCAAGAAAAGATCAAGAATCAAGCTCTATGTGCCAAATGTGCGCCGCACTTGCCATTTGTACGCCGCACTTACCTTCTAGTCAAAGTCAGTCAACATTGCATTAACTTAACAAATACGCCGCACAATCTTTCATGTGCGCCGCACTTCCCATCTGATATGAAGCATTTATGAAGAATTTAATGCTATTGCTTTTACACCCTACGTACGCCGCACATATCCTCTTGTGCGCCACACTTTCTCAATTAACATTTAATACCCATGCATTTAATCACCATGTGCACCGCACAAACTTTTGTGTGCGCCACACTTTTCACCAAAATCAGCCTATAAATAGAGGACAAATTTTCACTCTCAAATCATTCCTCTCATCCTAAAAAAATCATATCCCACACACACATACTCCAATCCTCTTTTCCATCATCCATATAAACACCAAAAACACTACTGCCTTTGAAGAATAAAGATCTAACGATCAAGAACGAAGATGGTTATCAACTAGTTATTGAAATAATGAATTTTATGTAAAGTGTACTTTTGTTATGAACTCCTTAGCCAAGAGAGTATAAATCTCTCATGACTGCTCGGTGAAGTTATGATAATGAATAAGTGTTTGGTATGATATTGATCACTTTAATCTTAAGCTTATGTTGCAAACCTGTTATATCTTATCTTATCTATTTTTGCTTATCAACTTAGATTATATAATCATATCGGTATAGGTCGAAAGACCCGTTATGATCTATGCGGTTTTAATGATTTTGTTATGGTCTTTAACGTTTGTGCTGAGAAATCCACTTTCATAAATTGATAAACAAAATAAGCTTTGATATTATAATAATTGGATTATTTGAGTGACACATTTGGTCTAGTTAACTAAATATAAGTCTTAAGTTAACCAAGTTAGTTTGTGAAAACTTTTTTTGACGAGAAATCATTTTTATAAATTAAAGTCCTATCTTCATGGTCAAATCATTTCCAACACTTATAAGTTATTTTTCAACTATCCGAGTAGTCATACTTTTTATCACTGGTAAAACAAAATTATTTTCAAAATTGTTAAAGTCTATTTTCTTTCTGGTTATTTGAACACTACTCTAATCCCTGTGGACGACCTGGTCTTACCTAAAAATATTATACTACATACGTAGGTTATACTTTTACCCGTGTGTTTCCATATAATTATCCGGTATTTTCAGTCTTATAAATTTAAAGCTTTTGAAACACATCAAAGTTTTTGGCGCCGTTGTCGGGGATTTCTTAGCTGTTTTGTAGTCAAACTCTGGAGAATTACTTTAACCCCCCCTCTTTTTCAAAAATCGCCGTACAATTTTCTGGCAAACTGACCCAAATAATTTCTCTCTTGGATGCATACACGTGCTTCCAATTCTGAACTTGTTGAACCATTACCTGAACCTGAACGTACTTTGAATTGAAGACTTCGTCGACGAAACATAAGAGTTCCATACGATCAAATAAATAATCCACCACAACACCCAAGAATTGTCTACCCACCAGTTCTTAACATCAACTACTTCCGTCACTTTCTTGATATTCTTCGAAATTACGATCTAATGGACGACGAACCCATGTGGGCTGCTGACCATGTTGTCGCTCCGACTTCAGGTTCCGCAATCACTATTCCTAAAACTGCTAACGAATTTGCTATCAAAGGTAACCACTTGACTCTTGTCAAAGGAAACCAATTCGATGGTAGAACCAAAACCGATCCTCATAAACACATTCATGAATTCCTCAAAATCTGTAATATGTTTAAATACAGAGATACTGAGAATGAAGCCGTCCGCCTAATGATGTTTCCCCTATCACTCACTAGAGAAGCAAAAACATGGTTGGACGAACTCAGCGAAAGAACTATCGAAACATGGGATGAACTTCAAACCGCTTTCATTAGCCATTTCTTTCCCCCCAGCTCTTTTCGACCGACTCCTCGAAGAAATCAGAGCTTTCTCTCAACACAAGAACGAATCTCTAACCGACGCTTGGCTTCGTATGAAGGAAATGCTCCGAAACAGTCATGGTTACAATATGTCCAAAGGCAACATTATGAAAATCTTCTATCATGGTCTAAGCAAAATAACCCAAGAAGTTCTAAATGCCGCAGCTGGTGGTATTTTCCTCTATAAAACACCAAATCAAGCTTATCAGCTTTTGGAAGACAAGGTCTTACTAAGGCTTCGATGGGTAAAAACCCAAAATCCAAACCTGCTCTTAAAAAAACGGTTGCTTTCGCGTTAAAGGTAGCAGTATTTCCATACTGAATAAATTATGGCCCGAATGGATGCCATGACCCTGAAAATGGATGCTCAGTATAAAGAACTCCAAACCTATGCTAAAAAACAAAACCCAATCTTGATGAAGATGATATACCTATTTCCAGAGAAGAAGAAGCCAAATTCATGAAAACTTTTCGTAAGACTCGTTTTTACAATGATTACCGCGACCGAGACTCGAATCGCGATAGTTGGCGTTCAAACAAACGAAGTAGTTACAATTGAGATAACTACAGATCTAATACTGATGATAAACTATAAGATCTTCAAAAACAATTCAACGATTTCATGAAATCTTAGCAATTGACCAACGCTTTCGTCAAAGAAACGTTCATGGATCTTAAAACTCAACTCGAAACCGTTGCCAAAAATCATAAAGCTTCAATTCAATACCTTGAAACCAAGTTTGACAGACTTGCTGACAAGCAATCTGGTCGACCTTCTAGATCTCTTCCCAGTAACACTCAACCAAACCCAATGGCACAATCAAAGGTCTACCAACCACTCAATATACAATGAGCATGTGAATGCCGTATTCACAAGAAGTGGTAAATCCTACAACCCACCAGTGAACTCAAATGATCAACAAACTAATCCTGAAAACCCGATCAATTTCGACAATAGCGATGAAGAAGACGAAGAACCTACACCACAACCGAAAATTCTAAATCTAAAACCAGTCAAGGAAACTACATTACCCAAACCATACAAACCAAAAATCCCGTATCCTCAACGTCTAAGGAAAGAAAAATGGAAGCTCAATAAGGTAAATTTTCTCGGTCGTATTCCGTGCGTTAAGAATCAATGTACCTCTCATCGATGTCTTGGTCGGAATGCCTAATTATGGAAATTTTCTCAAGGAACTCATAAGCAATAAACATAAAATCAAACAAATTTCTGCCGCTTTCTTAAGTGATGAAAGTTCAGCAATGATCCAAAACAAAGTTCCACCTAAACTCGGAGACCCCAAAAGTTTTCTTATTCCATGTAATTTCAACAAAACTTTCTCCTGCAGTGCCTTAGGCGACTTGTGCTAGCATGTACCTTATGCCATATTCACTATATGCCAAATTATCATTGAAAAACATCTTAATACCTACTAAAAATAAGCGGTAAGATTAGCCGACAGATCATTCTAATACCCTGTTGGAATAGCTGAAAATATGCTTGTTGAAGTTGGTAAATTCACCTTTCCTGCTGATTTCGTTATTCTCGAAATGGAAGAAGATAGTAAAGTTCCACTTATTTTGGGAGGGACCCTTTCTTTACAATGCCGAGCAGTAATTCGAGTTTAAACTGATAAAATCAACCTTGGAGTTGGAACTGTCGGAATGATTTTCATTATCGATTCTTGCAATGAAAACAATCCTATGCAAACGATGATACCTGTTTAGTATCGATGTAGCGATGAAATCTTTGAAGAAGATTTTGTCGCTCTTCTAAATGAAGGTATGTATTAAAAATTCTGCATTTTATGAAGAAACTTCCTAAGAATGAAAATTTTTGCTGATGAATGAATTCATGGAAAGTACTGCCGATTGAAAACTTGAACTCTGATCCGATACCAATGATCCACCATTCGATAAATCACCATCATATGATTATTAGATCAATACATCTCTCTCGAAGATCCTTCCATACAGATCTCAAACTTAACCCCTTCTGATAATCTAGAATATGATTCCTAGAAAAAAACCCTCTTTTCTTCCTGTTATCATATCATCTCAGCTATCCAAAGAAAAGAAAAACAAACTCATATATGTCCTTAAAAAGCACAAGCAAGCCTTTGCTTGGAAAACAACAGATATTCCTGGTATTTGCCCATCATTTTGCAAACACAAGATACAACTTCTGGATGATAAGAAACTCGTTGTCCAAAAACAAAGAAGGTTAATAAGAACATGCAGGAAAAGTGTCAAAATAGAAATCGCGTAACTCTTGGATACCGGCATAATTTATCCAATTGTCGATAGTCCTTGGGTTAGTCCTATCTACTGTGTACCCAAGAAAGGTGGTATTACAGTTGTCACCAACGAAAATAATGAACTTGTTCCAACCAGAACCGTTACAGGTTGGTGAGTATGCATCGATTATCGTAAACTCAATGAAGCAACCGTAAAAGATCATTTTCCTTTACCATTTATGGATCAAATGCTAGAAAGACTCGCAGGAAATAAATATTGTTGTTTCCTTGATGGTTTTTTTGGGTATTTTCAAATTCATATCGATCCTAATGGTCAAGAAAAAACAACATTCATGTATCCTTTTAGCACATACGCTTATAGGCGAATGCCTTTCAGGCTATGCAATGCTCCTGCCACATTCCAAAGGTGAATGTTGGCAATCTTTCACGTTTTGATCGAAGATTTTAGTTGAAGTATTTCTTGGACGATTTCTTTGTCTTTGGAAATTCTTATCAACACATGCCATAATCAACCTGATAAATGCTTAACGTTGTAAAGACGAGCTCATCTCGTCCTATACTGGGGTAAAATTTCATTTCATGGTCAATAGATGGAATTATGCTGGACACAACGTGTCTGTGCAGGACTTGAAGTCGACAAAGCAAAAATCAATGTGATCTCAAAACTTCCACCCCCTACTAATATCAAAGGTGTTAGAAGCTTTCTCGGACATGCCGGTTTTTACCGACGTTTCATTAAAGACTTCTCGAAAATTGCTCGACCTATAACTAAACTGCTCGAAAAAGATACTCCATTTGAATTCAACGATGAATGTCAAATTGCTTTTGGAATCATTTAAAATAGAACTACATGTGCTCCTGTGATCGTAAGCCCGACGGAATCTTCTATTTGAACTTATGTGTGATGCAAGTGATTTCACTGTAGGAGCCGTCTTAGGTCAAAAAGATGGTAAAAACTTTCACCCGATCTACTTCGCAAGCAAAACCCTTAATTCCGCTCAACAAAAATACACCGTAACCGAAAAAGAACTTATGGCTGTAGTTTTTGCATTTTACAAATTCAGATCCTATCTTATTCTTTCAAAAACTATTGTTCATACCGATCATTCAGCTTTAAGGCACTTATTTAAAAAGCAAGATGCTAAACCACGCCTTATTCGATGGATCTTACTTCTATAAGAATTCGACATAGAAATCAAAGATAGAAAAGGTACCGAAAATATCACAGCCGATCACTTATCCCGACTTGAAAACAATGAGACACGCGATGATAGTGAAGTCGATGATAACTTTCCCAGAGAAACTCTTATGAAAATCAACACCAAAGACGAACCGTGGTTCGCAGACTTTGCAAACTACCTAGTCGGTAATATTATACCAAAAGGGACGACATATCAACAAAAGAGTAAATTTTTCTTTGACCTCAAACACTACTTTTGGGAGGAACCTTACCTTTTCAAAGTATGTTCCGATGGTATGATCAGACGTTGTATATCTGGACCAGAAACCCGAACCATTTTAGATAAATGTCACCATGGACCAACAGGTGGACATTGTAGGTCCTTATGTTGGATCTATATAGCCTTTGTAAGACAATAGCTAACTTGAATAAATCTAAATCAACTATGTGAGAGACTTGACTATGAATATCATGTATTAATGCAGATTCTTAACACTAGAATTAGAAAGAATACTATAATACTTAATTTTGCTTTGATTTATATTAGCTTCAATGCATTATATGTCGATATATTATCAAAATCTATGACGGCGGTTCCATTTTAAACACCAAGGAAAACCCTAGCAGGCTTTACAAAACGTGTGAAAGGATAATACATATCATTTCCTAAGATATCTCCTAAAATATCTCTAAGATAACTATTACTTCTATTATGTTACATAAACAGACTTAACTACATATGACCAGTACTAACTATAGTACTGCCACTCTACCAGTACTAACTATAGTACTGCCAGACTTAACTTTAGTACTGCCAGACTTAACTTAGTACTGCCAGACTTAACTAATTACTACCAGACTTAACTGTTATACTACCAGTATTAAGTCTTTTACAATATTTTTCCCAACAATCCTCCCCTAACTTGATCTTCACTTGTGAACTTCAAGTTTCTTCAAGTGTCTTCCATTTAAGCTTCTTGAGGATGTTGAAAATAAAACTCTTCAAATTATTCTTGAGTTGCACTTCTTCAAATCATCTCTTTTTGATCTTTGCATCCATCACTCTTCAAACCTATTCAGCAACCCTTCATATCAGCAATCAAATCATATAGTTTTAGACTATTCTCATCACTTCCAGGTGTGTTAACTCCTGTGAGAGGTGAATCATTGAAACTTTAAATGGATTTGATGTCTCTTTACCAGTTAGCCATTTACTCTAGAGTAGTCAGTCCTTTGGCCACCAGAAAGATGCATGTCCATTGATTGTGTGTGAAACAGTATCAACTCTTGTACATGAATCATGGTGAGTTGAATACCATTTGGTTTTTGGCAAACAATTCAGACATAAACGGATTTGATATGCCTTTACTATAAGCCGTTGCTCAGGGGCTAGTCAATCTTTGGCACCTAGAAAAGGTAAATTCCAGGTGGATTGATGACCATGTCAAACTCTTTTGTTCATGAACTCGGTGAGTGTTGTACCATCCACTTTTTGGGTAAAGTGTCAACCATCTAATATGATTTGCAATTGTCTTTAACCGTGAGCCATAACTCATGGACTTAGTTCTGGTTTTTCCACAGCCTTTACCACTAACCATAAATCTGTGGGCTAGCCACTCTTTACTAACCAGATTGGTGAGTTGTTAACCATACAATTTTTAGCAAATTGTCAGCCATTATCGGGATTTAAGAAGTCTTTACAAGAGCCGTTTGCTCTGACTAGCCATTCTTATGTCTGTTGGACATGGTGGAATGATAACCATTGTTGTGTTAGTGCTTAGCAACTACCCCACTGTGTTGTTTCCTTCATCTCCGATAACTCCTATTTACCGCTTGATCTCATCCATTTCAATTGTTTGTAGCAATCCTCATCTGGTTTTCTTCATTGAAGCTTTTTATCTAGCGCATAGCCTTACATACATCAGCAGTGAAAGGTATTTTCTTTAGGTCAACATATAAATATCGATGAAAGTTTAGCAATGTACTCTGCAGGTAGTATAACTATCTCAAACTTATGATCCTGTGTTACCTAATAAACTTCCAAATTGGATCATATACTAGGGTTCTCAAACATGCTCTTTAAATATCACTAAAGTTCCTTCTCAAGCTTAATCCTCTGGTCCATTCACACCATATCTATTCATAACAATCCTATATAATTCAGTAAGATCATCCCTAAGTTATTGTCTTCAGATTAGCTTTTTCAAAAATTATGTTACCATCTATATCAGTTCCATCTTCTCTAACAATGGTACACGACCTTTCTCTCTTGCTATGATCTTATAATGTAGCTATACTTGTGGGTTTTTTAGCCACGGAACAGGATTATTAGGGAATTATTTGTACCTGGATTGGATCTCATCTTTACTATCTTCAGATTCATCCTCATCGCTTTGTAGAATGTAATCCTTTCCTAGTTATCTGTTCCTCTCTTTCCAGTCTTCTTGGTAGACTCATCACTCTTGCTTCATCACTCTTTAGTCTTTTTGAAGTCTTTGTTTGAAGTTCTTCACCAAATCTTTTTAGACTGTCTTTTGTAGCTTCAAAGTTTATAGGTGTAAAAGATTCAACTTGCTTCACCAGTTTATCAAATTCTTCTTTCACTTCTTCAAAACTTAAATTCTTTAGCCGAGATAGCTTCCATGTCCCCTGTTCTTCAAGTAATTATCTATATGTTCTCACTGTGATGTGGTCATGGGTTTATTTTCTTTTAGGCTCTTGCTCTTTCTTCTGCAAATGTGTTTTCTTTGATTTACTAGTTCAACCATCTTTTTGCAAAGTCTTCTCCTTGTAAGCCACTTCCTAGCACACTCTTTGAAACTCGGCATTAAGCTTCATCATTGCTTTATTATTAAGATCCCAATCTTCATCTGTGTAATGATGTGGCCTTCAAATTGAACTTGAGCTCTTCTTTTCTTTTGTGCTATTTAATTTCTTCTTCTTCTGCAATTTCTTTGTGTAAGAGAGAATCCAAGTGTACTTGTTTAGCCTCTTCTTCTTTCTCTAAGTATCAATCTGATAGCTTCAGCTAGATAGCTTCCTCCTGTTGGAATTTGTTTCCTTAGTCTTTTAGGGCTTTTCAATGATCATAGGAGCTCCTTTCTCTGTGGCCTTTATCAGGGGAAGTAATGGCTTGTTTAATACTGTCAGGAAGAATACCTTTCTCCAACTAACAGTACTAACTTTAATACTGCCAGTACTAACTCTTTCAGCAGTATTAACTCCTTCAGCATCAGTACTAACTTCTTCTTGAAAATTCAAGCTAGTGACAACCTTCTTTCCCTTAGTCTCTTTCCTTCTCTTATACCTCCTTCCCTTATCTATAGACTTTGGCTTTTGAGAGGCAACCCTGGAAAGAGTTTTAGCTGCTTCTAATGTATTAGGGCTTATGTCTTCAACTTGTTCCTCCCCTGAAGTGTTAACAGTAGTCTTAGAAGGAGTAACCAACCCTTGTACCAAAGAAACTAGAGGATCATCTTGACTTTTCCTCCCCTGATCCTCAGGTTCTTCCTCTTCAGAGTCTGATAAGACCACATTCTTCCTCTTCAAAATACCTTCCATCTTCTTCACCTTCTTGACCAACTTCAGAATAGCACTCCCCATTGTCAGCTTGGTTTGCTTGAGATCCTTTTCCAGACTATCAATTTTTGTCATTAATTGAGGAACTACTTGAAGCAAATCATCCAAAGTCATTTGTCCTTGGGTATGCTCTTATGGGGGTGAGAAGTGTTGGTGTGCATGAGATGGTTCCTTAAAAGTGTGCTCCATAGGTGCAGGGTCGGTTTCAGGGATAGGTGTAGGTGTAGATGCAGGGATATGTGTAGTTATAGGTGGTGGAGATTGTACTAGTGGTAAGGATGTAGATGGTACTGTAATTGTGGATGATGATGGTTGAGATGGAGCCACATCAGGATGTTCTTGACCTGCATTAGCAACAAGCAGCATAGCAGGCAACAAAGGTCTTGGTGGCCCTCTAAAACCCCTTTTCATATTCCCAAAAATCTTTTTGGTCAGGGTCACAGCCAGATAAGGGTGTTTGTTTTCCGTTTGAATTTCCAAAATCATTTGCAGAAAACGAGGATACATCAAAAACTTTGTTTTGCTTTTGACGTTGTGCCACCTGCCATCAAAAATTAGTTTTGAAAAATTATAAAATCTGCCGTGGAAAGACTAATCAATAGCTAGTAGCTTATTGCTACAAATTGAATCCTATCAACCACTTTTAGAGCTTATACAATTGCAAAATATGGTGGTCTAAATAATCTCCATTGGTGTGTAAAATGACATTTTCCAAAAGGTAATGATTCGTCTGTAGGATACCACATTATGCCCATCCCCTAAGATTCACATTATTGGCAACATTGTAATCCCTGAAGCATATGCTTTTAATTTGGGAAAAAAATAAATGCTATGGCTAATGGATGCCTCAGTGATTGTATTTACAATGGTATCATATAGTATCCTGAATTCTTTGGTCCCATCAGCATGAGTGTTGGCAGTAGCAGTCATGCAAAACTATTGAATAGGGAATCATAGATAGTTGGATTAGTAGTTAAGGCATACTGAGGTTGGAAACTCTTAGAAATATACTATCTCTGCAAGCCCGCACCTTTCATCAGGCTTGCGCAAGAACCCCACTTGATTGTGCTTGTCGCAGTATTTTAATTGAGCCATGAATCAAAGTAGTAATACAAGGTAGTGATTTAAACTGAAAATTTACTGGGTTTAGGTACGAGTGAGTTGTAGATGCTAGTAAGCAGACAATTGACTATATTCTTTATAATATAAGAAGATTTTTTCGTTGCGAAATAAAGATAGCATAAACAGTTAAGTGTGAAAGAGAAATCAAACTATTATCTATATATAGCTTCTCTGTTTAACAGACTATAAGCGCCGTTAAAAATCTGTACTGGTAACATTTAAAACAAATTAAGCAGTGAAAGGCAAATTTTCCCGCATCCTGCACCGAATCAAATTATCCTACCAGTATTAAAATATACACTACACAGACTTAACTTGGTCACATAGAATTAATTATGATACACCCTGAATTACTCTTTTTCAACCAGATTAAGTATTTAATGAATTACAGATACTTATCACATCCTGTCTTACATTCTGCAAATCCATGCTATTCCTGCAAGAATGAGACTAAAAACAAAGAAAAACATGCTGCTAAGAGTTTGTATAGACAGAATAACTTAAACAACTACCCAAATGTAATACTCTCCCCATAACTACAGAATTAATAATATATACTACCTGAATGAATACTACTACTTCCAGGATTAATACTATTAAACTATACATTGAGCCTCCCCTTAAATGTAAGCTATAGTGTTTATCATCCCAGTATAACCACTTAAAGTAATTAAACCGTGGTCAACTTTCAAAAGCTTTAGTTCAATATGTCAGTACATTTAAGTCTGTTGTGATTTTCTCCACCCTAATGAGCTTCTTATCTTAAACAATATCTTATAAAATGGTGGCGTATCTCGTTGTGCTTTTGTCTTGGAATTGATACTTGGGTTCTTACAATGCAGATTGTGCTTTCTTTTCAATGTGGATTTTGGTATTCATGAATTTGAAACCATAGTTTAGTAGTTGATTTGAACAACAATACTTGTCCATAACAATTTGCAGCAACATACATTTCAGCTTCAGTTGTATGAGGTAGACACTATGGTCTGTTTCTTGCATATTGGCCATGAGATAAGTCTTTGTCCAAGAAATTGACAACACCTGTTTGGATTCTGTTTTTCAAGGTTAGACCCTCCATAATCACTGTCAGAGAATGCTTCCAGGTCAAGGTGATTCCTAGGATCCATAAGCACAAAATGTGGTTTCGCCCTTAAGGTGACTTAAGATTTCTCTTCATAGCACATTGAGGTGTGAAGTCTTGGGAGTGACCTGAAAACGAGAACAAACACATACTGCATACATTATACCAGGCCTAGAGGCAGTTAAATACATAAGAGAACCTATCATGGATCTTAAAGTGCACATCACATCAACAGTTCATATCATCTTTTGTCATGCCACTTTGGTCCTCTGGGGGTTATTTGAAGTTTTCACATTTACAAGATCAAATTCTCTTGAGTTATCTTAGCTACATACTTGCTGAGTATGAAGATTCCTGCGCTTGTTCTGTTTGACTTGTAATCTAAGAAAATGTGAGTTCTCCCTACTAGAACTCTTCTGAAATCTGATTTTCATCATGGTTCAAACTATCACACCAAGACTTTTTGGTAGATACAAAATGATATCATCAACATACAATTGAACCAGCATGTTATCATGTTGTTCCTTTTCTAATAAAGTCTTGCTATTGTACACAATCTTGTATACCATGCTTCTCTAGGAATGTTGATAGAGTGGCATACCAAGCTATAGGAGCTTATTGCAGTACTTACAAAGCTTTGCTACTTGTAACCTTCTTTAGGGTGAGCAGGATCAACAAAGCCAGGAGGTTGTGAGACATAAACCTCTTCATCTATAGTGCCATACAGAAAGGCATAAATGAGGCAAAGGCTAAAAATAACCTGATAGCTTCTATTCTTGCCACAGGAGCAAAAACCTCATCATAGTCATTTACCTTTCTCTGCGTGTCCTTGGGCACAATTCTTGCCTTATTTCTGACAACCATCCTCTTTCATCATCTTTTATTTCTGTAGAACCTATTTGTACTAATCACCTTCATTCCGTGAGGTAGAATCTATAAGAAACTATACTTGTTGCAGGTTAAACTGTAATAAACTCCTCTTGCATGGCTGAAACCCTACTGTCTTTTGTAGAGCCTTTAGAAATCTTTTTAGGTTCTCTGAGGATAGTAAACAAGCAAATTAAACAATGAGTTGATCTTTGTGATTGTTTCTTTGCTGCTTTTGAATAAAGCTGAAAAGTGCATGAGCTTTGATTTTTGTGCACTTTGCTTCTAGTTTGCCACAGTGACTTAGGATCACCAAGGATTTGACTTTTCGAGTGAATATTGTGAATCCTAAGTGTAGGAGTAGGACTGACTTCAATTTCTGTTGGTAGGCTGTTGAAATCAGTTATCACGCCCTCTTCATCATAAGATGACTTGTGAAAGATTTCAAGCTCTGGCATAGATGAATCATCAGGATCAAGCCTACCAGTATTAACTGATTCACTACCAGTATTAACTGAAGGAGTACTGGTAGAGTTGTTTCCAGATACTGTCCCTAAATGCTTTAGAGCAATTTCTTCCAACTCTCTTCTAAAAGCTAGAATCTTAGGATTATCTTCTGAAGTGTCAGTGGAAGAGGCCTCCTTCTCTTGTGGAGGTTCTGTCAAGATCTCCTTTGTCTTTGAATTTGTAGAAGACTTCCTTGATTCAACTTTTTCTTCAGTATTCTTTACAGCTGAGGGCACAACAATAAGCTCTACATCCTCATCTTTTTCCTCAGAAGCAATAGCATTTGGAGTTTGTGAGGTACCTGCACTGTTAGTTACTTCTGAAGTACCTGCATGTGGGTTAGCTTGATTTTCCAAAGATACAGGAATATAGTTCATAGAATCAGTAAGATAGTCAATATCAAACATCCATCTATACCCTACTCCTTTGACATTGGGTTTATCTTCAAGAAAATTAACATGCAGATTTACTTCTACTCTTTTGGTTACTAAATTATAAACCCTATAGGCTTTGCTATTAAGTGAGTAACCAACTAAGAATCCCTCATTAGATTTTCCATCAAACTTGCCAAGCACACTAAGAGTATCTAAAATTGTAACATGACACCCAAAAGGTCTTATGTAGCTAATAATTGGTTTGTGGCCAAACAAAAGCTCATAAGGAGTTTTGTTTTGAGGTTTAGTCACTCTTACCCTATTAAAAATATAGCAAGCAGTACTAACTGCTTCTGCCCAAAAAGTAGTTGGTAAGAGTGAGTCTGCTAGCATAGTTCTAGCAGCCTCAATTAGGGTCCTGTTCATTCTTTCAGCAGATGTACTCTTGTTTTATTCCCTTGTTTCCACAAAATTCAAGCATATCTCTATTCATAAATTCAGTGCCATTATCTGATCTAATGATTTTAACCCCATGACTAAGTTGGTTTTCAATTTGCCTAATAAAAGTCTGAAGAATCCCACTAGTTTCATCCTTAGAGGCCAAAAAGAATACCCAACTAAATCTGGTACAATCATCAGTAATTACAAGGCAATAACTTGCATGATTAATGCTTTTCACAGAAGTAGGACCAAAAAGATCCATATGCAAGGTGTGTAGTGGCTCAGTGATTAATCTTTCTAACTTGGCCTTCCAAGAGGCCCTGTGTGGTCATTTTTGAAAACCTTGGAAGGTAGACCTCTGACAAAGTTTTCCTTCACAAGTTTGTTTAGATTTTTAAAATTGATATGACCTAACCTTCTATGCCATAATTTAGATTCATCAGATGTGGCTTTAGCAATCAAACAGGCAAAACCTTTTGCAGGAGTAGGTGTCTTCATATCAAAACTATATATATTGTGGTGTCTAGGGACCTTTAAGAGTATCTGCTTTTCATCAGGCATCTTAAAGTCAGAAGACACAACAAGACATTCAGTTTCAGTAAAAAGAACCTTGTGCTGCTTATCACATATTTGTGATATTGAGAAAAGGTTAAAATGTAACACCCTCAATTCAGCTTGGTCAGCGGAAGGGTCCAATGGTGTTACGTCGTAGCACAATAACTCAAATCATAGAAAACGACTCAAAAAGAGGCGTTTTCAGATCCCTATTGAATTCTTCAAAATCCTCCAGTTGAATCCTTGTTACCTGTCATGTCCATGAGCATTCCACTATCAAATTACCTTATATCTACCATTCTTCAAGTGGATGATCCTGCACATGAAAAAGAGAAATTAGTTTCTCTTAGGGACCCAGGCCTGTACAGGCTTGGGTCTGCCTTGTGGACCTTTTGTAATCACAGTTCTAATAAAAGTTGGTCCACTATCACAATTGGAGTTTGGACAATTATAACCTGCCGAGGTCTTAACAGCAGTGCCCCCTTTTCCCTTTACAGCATTGAAATGAAGACATTTTAGCTGTATTTCTATCAATGGGTCTTCTCACAGGTGAATAAGATTTAGAAAAATGCCTTCTTTGATTAAATTGATTCACCTGTGGTCTTTTAGGACTAAAGCTGTTTGAGGTCCTGGTAGGTACTGGTTGTCTAGATCTAACAGTATTAACATTAGAATTAACAGTATTAACTCTAGGCCTAACAGAATTAATATTTGTCCTACCAGTATTAATATTAGGCCTAACAGAATTAATATTTGTCCTACCAGCATTAAGTTGTACTGGTCTAGGAACAAATTGATTAGCATGATTAATCCTGTCATCATTAGTCCATACTGGTTTTGCCACCCTGTTACCAGTATTAAAAACCCTTTGTTTCTTTTTCTTAGGTGCAGCCTCCCTAGCCATTTTCTTTTCATAGTAGTCATAATTTTTGATCAAATGGCTTAGACTACCACAAACAAAACATTTTTTCTTTGTGAAAGAGTAACCATCCCTAGTTTCTCTTTCCATCATAGCATTCCAATTCTTCCTGTTAACTTTAGGTGTTTCTTGATCTTTGATTTGTTGCCTAGGAGTTTTTATGTGTGAGACACAACTAGGTTCAACCTCTTTTGATTTTAGAGCAGACACACCTTTTTCATTTGTTGTTATAGGTTTAGACACATACACTTCTTGAGGTACTCTTGAAATCTCAGATTCAGGGTCAACAGAATGTTCAGAGGAAGTTCCAAATCCTTCACTGTCATTAGATTGACAGGTAGAATATTCACTGGATCTATCATCTGATAGACTGGGTTTCAGGCTCTTTGGGGTCCCTTTTTACCAAAACCATACAAAGACCTTATCAATTTCTTCTGTGGTGTAAGAAAGTATAATCTCCACCTAAGGGATGTGGAACACCTTATAAAATCATAAGCTTTATAAATCTACTGAACAAGGTTTTTCCCCAACAGAGTCCCTTCTGTACAATTAAAAACAGAAAAATTCATTTTTCCTCATAAGTAGAAGACCACAAATTATTTGATTTTATTTCATACCCTAAAGCCAATTTTACTACTTGAATACATGCCAGAATTAATTCAATCTCTAAAGAATCTTGGAAGAATCTTTCCATAAATCTAATGTTTTCTGCAACTGATCCTTTTCTTTTACAGCTTTTCATTCCACTTTCTCCTATATCTTTTAAGCTTTTCATCTTTTCATATATATTCGATTTGCCTGAAATGTAAGCCTTTCATTTTAGAGAAAGTTGCTTTTTTTGAAAAGAAACAATTTAGCTCTTAGTTTCTTAACAGGCTTGACTAAAGGCAAGTAATTAGTGCTTCTTGATCACCTAACTATGCATTTGTTTATCACACAAGTGTTTTAAGGGTATTGTATGAATCAATGTAAGTTTTAGAACACAAAGATACCTCACTAATGGACGATAGCCATGAGAGCATGATTTTTTGTCTCTTCATCTTTAGTATGTTCTCCCCAATTGACAATACCATCATCCATTGTCAGCAAGCCCATCTGATTCTTCTCTTGCTTTCCAGCTTCTTGGTGTTGATAAAAAGAGTCTCTCTTCTTCTTTCCATCATGTGTCCCCTTTGCTGTACATTCCCTAGCAAAGTGACCAGTGTTGTGACAATTGAAGCATTCAAGCTTCTTTTTGTCAAAACCAACAGGTGCTTTTCCATCAACACGAACTCTCCTTCCTATTTTCTTATAGAACTTCTTCATTCGAATAGCAATCATTGCTATATGCTATATTTATAAAAATCACTTATCGGCCTATAACGTGTACGGCAGTTTATGTCCATCTCTTCAATGTCCAAGTCATCAATCTGTTCCAGGTCTTCATGAAGCAAGTCCCAGTCCTCTGATTGTTTGGCAAAGAGGGAATAAATAACTTCATCAGCAAAACCAGCAAGAGCTTCTTTTTTTGAAATATTGGTTGAAGAAGTAGAAGGAGTGCAAGTACTGTAGGCACCAGTAAAAGCAGACTTAACCTTATTAGAGATGCTTTGCTTTTGGGGAGAAACAAAAGCAACATTTGAACATTTGCAGATGTTTATTGAGGCACCTTGGATTTCCTGCTCAAAAACCCTAAGGTATTATTGTACAAATCACAATAATAAATGTCAACATTGGTGTTAGCTCTCATAGTCATTGCCAGATTAGACCATGCATGGGGGCAAAGATATGAGAAACTTATGATTTGCCTCCTCGTTGAATACTTCAACACCATGAGCTTCCAACTGTGAAAGTAAATTGTTAGAATCTTGTCATATCCCTTTCTAACCCTTCCTGAACTGGTATTGTAAATGCTTTAAACTGTTGTTTAAAAACAGCCTTATGCATTTTCTTCAAATTTGCATTACCACCAAACCTAGTTCTGATGGCTTCCCAGATTTCTTTTGCATCATCCATTCCATGAAATCTTCTCATATGTTCCTTGGGAATGGCCATTAGCAAGATATTCTTAGCCTTCCTTTCCTTTTCAACAGCTTGAATTTCTGCAGCAGTTACTGGTGGAAGTATTCGAATAACACCATCCTTTCCAGTTGAAATTCCCTTCTTGTAGTCTTCATCTGAATTACCTTCCAAACATCATTTGTCAATGATACTTAAGTAAAGCTCCATCTCCAAAGCCCATATATAATACTCTCCTTCTCAGATTGGGAGTTTGATATTTAAGATAGCAGTTGTTTGAGGAATCACCTGTTGTTGTTGTTTAGGTGCAGCACCAGTGTCTGATGCATCTTCATGGTTTGACGCTTCATCATCACTGAGATGTTGAGAGAACTCATCATTAGCAGGTTGAGACATTTTGTAAAGATCTAAAAGAGAGTGTTTATTTGTGGTTCTAGTGATTCTTCTTACTCAGAGTCCCTCTATTGGCTCTGATACCACTTGTAGGTCCTTGTTTTGGATCTATATAGCCTTTGTAAGACAATAGCTAACTTGAATAAATCTAAATCAACTATGTGAGAGACACTGACTATGAATACCAAGTGTTAATGCGGAATCTTAACACAAGTATTAAGAAGAACATAATGTAATACTAACTTTGCTATTGATTTCTATTAAGCTTCAATGCTACTATTTGTTATTATGTAAAACTCTATGCCGTAGGGTTCCTTTTATACACCAAGGAAACCCTAAAAGACTATACAAAACGTGTGAAAGGATAATGCATATCCTTTCCTAAGATATCTCCTAAAATATCTATAAGATAACTATTATCACTATTCTGTTACATAAACAGACTTAACTAAATACCATCAGTACTAACTATAGTACTGCCACTCTACCAGTACTAACTATAGTACTGCCAGACTTAACTTAGTACTGCCAGAACTAACTAATACTACCAGACTTAACTGTTATACTACCAGTATTAAGTCTTTTACAATAATTTCCCAACATTTTCATAAATACTTCGATTTAGGGTTTCAATCAATCATTTAATCGATTTCAATCTTTCAAATACTCTCTAATTACAAACCCTAACTCAATTTTATCATCCATTATCAAAACCCAACACAAATGGCGAATCTAAAGTTTGCGGATACTCATAATATGGTCGCATTTTTTGTCTAAACCCGTAGAAAGTGATGGGTTTGAACAAATTGTGGATTTCTTAAGTGCACACTTTATAAGG
Organism: Tanacetum coccineum; assembly: GCA_026074375.1. Lineage (NCBI taxonomy): Eukaryota > Viridiplantae > Streptophyta > Magnoliopsida > Asterales > Asteraceae > Tanacetum > Tanacetum coccineum. The sequence goes on along the minus strand of BQNB010013506.1, from coordinate 10,610 downwards.
CATGCATTAACGATCAATCCTACAATATACATTTCTTGCATCGAACAGTTCTGGTCTACTGTTAAGGCAAAAATTATTAATGGGGAAGTACAGTTACATGCCCTAGTATATCGCAAGAAGATAGTTGTCACTGAAGCATCTGTGATAAGAGATCTTCAACTAGAAGTTGAGGAAGGTATTGATTGTCTACCAAATTCTATCATCTATGAACAACTTATACTGATGGGGTATGAAAAAATTTCACAGAAGCTCACTTTTTATAAGCCATTTTTTTCCCCATAATAGAAATTTCTGATTCATACTATTCTATAATGCCTAAGTTCAAAGACTACTGCATAAAATAAGTTTAGTAGTACAATGGCATCTGCAATTATCTATTTGGCTACAAATCAGAAGTTTAACTTTTCAAAATACATTTTTGAAAGTATGATTAGAAACTTGGATAATGTGTCTGGAAAATTTTTGATGTATCCAAGGTGTGTACAAGTATCTTTGGATCAACAGGTTGAAGAAAGGCCAACTCATAAGAGAATTTATAATGCACCCTCTCACACTAAGAAGATTTTTGGAAATATGAGAAGGGTAGTCAAAGGTTTTTCTGGTAGAGTAACACCTTTATTTCCAACAATGCTGGTACAAAACCAATTATAATTGGGTGAAGGTTCAACAATTCCAACTGATCCCCATCACACACCCACCATTACTCAATCATCTACTCAACCATAAAAGACACAAAAACCTAGGAAGCCTAAAAGAAAGGACACTCAGGTACCTCAGCCTAGTGATCCTAGTGAAAATGTTACAGATGAGGTTGTCTATAAAGAGTTGGGTGATAGTTTGGTAAGGGATGCCACTACTGCTTCTAGCTTAGAAGTATAGCAGGACAGTGGTAACATAACTAAGACCCGATCTAAGGCAACACCTAATGAATCTAGTTCCATAGGAACTACTTTATGTGGTGGTCCCAGGTGCCAAGAAACCATGGGGGATACTATTGCTCAAACTAGGTTTGAGAATGTATCTAAACATTCAAATGATTCACTGTTCGAAAGAGGTAACACACTTCGAAGTGATGAGGATAGACTTAAACTTAATGAATTGATGAAACTATGTACTACTTTACAAAAGAAGGTTCTTGATTTGGAGAAGACAAAGACCACTCAAGCTAATGAGATTGAAAGTTTGAAAAGGAGGGTCAAGAAGCTTGAAAAGAAAGATAGATCAAGAACTCATAAGCTAAAGAGATTATACAAAGTTGGTTTGATAACTAGGGTAGAATCCTCTGGTGATGAAGAAGATTTAGGTGAGGATGCATCCAAACAGGAGAGGAGGATTAATGCTATTGATGCAGATGAAGACATTACCCTGGTTAATGTTCAAGATAATGCTGATAATGAGATGTTTGATGTAAATGCTTTAAATGGTGAGGAGGTGTTTGTTGCAGAGCAAAATGAAAATGTTGTTGAAGAAGTAGTTGATGCTGCTCAAGTTAGTACTGCTGCAAAAACTGTTACAATAACTACTGAAGAAATTGCCTTGGCTCAAGCACTTGAAGCATTAAAAACTTCAAAACCTAAGGTGAAAGGGGTTGTTATACAAGAGCCGGGTGAATCTACAACAACAACAACAACAACAATTTCTTAACAACAAATTACATGACAACGGTTAAAGGGATATGATACAGGAACATGTGAAGCCTATGAAGAAAGAAAGATCTAATCAGGCTTGGATGAAAGAAGCTGCTTTAAAGTTACAAGCTGAATTTGATGAAGAAGAAAGACTTGCAAGAGAAAAAGCTAAAAAGGAAAAAGAAGCCAATATTGCCTTTATTAAAACATGGGATGATATTCAAGCAAAGATTGATGTTGATCATTAATTGGCTGAAAGATTGCAAGCACAAGAACAAGAAGAGTTGTCTGATGCAGAAAAAGCTACATTATTTCAACAACTCTTAGAGAAAAGAAGAAAGCATTTTGCAGCTAAAAGAGCAGAAGAGCAAAGAAACAAATCATCAACACAAGCTCAACAAAGAAAGATAATGTGTACTTACCTAAAGAACATGGAAGGTTACAAGCTCAAAGATTTGAAGTCAAAAGGGTTTGGTTCTATTCAATAGATGTTTGACAGAGCATTCAAAAGGGTAAATACATTTGAAGACTTTAGAACATAGCTGGTAGAAGGAAAAGAAAAGAGAGCAGGAGAAGAGCTGATACAAGAGAGTTTAAAGAAGCAAAAGGTAGATGATGACAAAGAAATAGCAGAGCTTAAACAGTGTATGGAAATCATTCCAGATGAAGAAGAGGTAACAATTGATGCTATTCCTTTACTTGTTAAGTCTCCAAGGATTGTTGACAGGAAGATCCACAAAGAAGGAAAGAAAAGCTATCATCAAATAATAAGAGCTGATGGAAAGTCTCAAATGTATAGGATCTTTAGTCAAATGATTAAGAGTTTTGACAGGGAAGATTTGGAAGACTTGTATAAGTTGGTAAAAGCTAGATATGGATCAACAAGACTAGTGGAAATCATAGATTATCTGTTATGGAATGATATGAAAATAATGTTTGAACCACATGTAGAAGATGAAGTATGGAAGATGCAAAACGGATACAAAGTGTTAGAATAGAAGCAGTATGACTCCTGCAAAGGACATTTCTTGAGGATGTAGTCTATACAGATTTACATGTTTGTAGAGAAGAAGTATCCTCTTACACCACCTACACTTTCAATGATGTTAGAAAAGAAGCTTCAAATTAATTATGAAAGTAAAATGGCTTATTAACTGTGTAAATTGATTATAAAACAACTTAAGAAGTAAAGAAGTGTTTGGAAGCATCCTCTTGGTGTTGATGAAGCTTAAATAAAGAAACTTGATGATTTTGAAGAATAATATCAAGTTTAAGGGAGGATTATTGGGATTAAAAGTCATCTTGATGCTGTTGGAATTACTGCTTGTCATTACCAATAATCACCTTCAATTTACCATTAATAAAAAAATAAGATGAGAAGATAATGAAAGAATTGTAGAGAGAGAAACAAGAGAGAGCAAGTAGAGATAAAATAGATGGTTGATTTCTAATGTGAAAAATAAATGAGACCAACACCCTCTCCACACTTAGAGAGGGGTATTTATACCACTTTAATGGGTCGGCCTTGTAAGGCTTTTGTTGGGCCGTGTGGTGTTTGATCATGGGTTGGGCTCGGGATTACTTTGGACCTTAGTCCTTAACACATACAATATTAGATTAATTTAACGAGCCCGATTCCCGTTTTAGCCTATAACAACATTTAATTAAATAAAGACCGAGACCTAATATTCGTAATGAATGAACTTCATTGTTTGACTCAATATTTTGAGGCTAATAGTCTCCCCAGAAGTGAGTTCATTGTGACACTCCTTTACGAGATAAAATGAGATTGATTTTGTCGTTAAGCTCTTGTGAACTTGGTCTCTGTCTTTGTTGTAGGCTTGTTCCTTCATGCTGTGTGATCTTTGATCTTGAGCCTTAGTCATTGTCTTTTGACTTCGTCTTTAGTTCCGAGATCTCTAAATCTTTATCCTTGTTTGTCTTGATCGTATTTGCCGCCTTGCGATCTTGTGTCTTGACCAACATGCTCATACTTTGCATCATCTAGAAAGCTTGCTAACAATCTCCCTTGATAGACTTGATATCTTAAAGGAAGATCTTGTATATCAGAGTTTGCGGAAGTCTTTGTCTTTAATTCTTGAGCTTTCATGATTCTTAAATCTTGATGCTTATAGTATGTCTTTGTAGTTTGAGTATGAGCATGTTGTAATGAATCCGACTCTGTTGGAATGAGGCATCTCCATCTTTATATGAATCCTGCAATAAAACAGTTAGCAATAAAGCATGTGGATGAATATGGCTTTGTCATTCGCCCAGATTTGGTTAGATTAACCTTCGGTTCCGTAGGACCATTTTACAGTATAAATACTGTACCTATGATCAGGTAGATTCAAAGAATCTCCTGGACAGGGTTTCCAGCTCAAAGTGTAGGATCGTCTAACACAGATGTATTAGATTTACCATGCTTGCTTAAGTTGCTAACGATAAGCCTTTTATAGTCTACTTTTAAGCTATCAACATAAGACGAGAACAAACAAAAAAAAGTTTTGGAACACAAAATCTTCGTATGGTTTGGGAAAAGAAAATGACTACAACTATAATGTAAACAAAAAGTGACACAAAAAATATGATGCTACCTGTTTAACCATGAACAAGCCCAAAGAAAAGAAATATAGCCCAAGATAATAATTGCTTTATGAAAAACAGAAATGAAACATTAGAAATGTAAAAGTAAAAATACACGAAGTTTTTGAAAAGAAAAATAAGCCGAACGTTAAATAAGCCAATAAGCCGAACCAAAAAGCTCAAACAATAACCACAACAGAAATACTAAACCCACCCTGTGGCGAGTGATACCAAATGTCGTTACCAATAATCACCTTCACTTCACCATTGAGAAAAGAAAAATAAGATGAGAAGATAATAAAAGAATTTTAAAGAGAGAAACAAGAGAGATAAAGTAAAGAGAAAATAGATGGTTGATTTCTAATGTGAAAAATAAATGAGACCAACACCCTCTCCACACTTGGAGAGGGGTATTTATACCACCTTAATAGGCCAGCCTCGTTAGGCTTTTGTTGGGCCATGTAGTGTTTGATCATGGGTTGGGCTCGAGATTACTTTGGACCTTAGTCCTTAACACATACAATATTAGATTAATTTAACGAGCCTGATTCCCGTTTTAGCCTATTACAACATTTAATATTCGTAATGAACGAACTTCATTGTTCGACTCAATATTTTGAGGCTAACACTACTGCTCAAGTTTATGTTAATACTGCTCAGATGAAGTTAGTGCTGCTCATGAACTTCAAAGAAAATATACTAGGTAGTTACTACTGCTGGTACAAAAGTTAATGCTGCTAGTGAAAGTTACTACTGCTAGTACAAAGACTGCTTAAAGTTAATGTTGCTGAGGAATTACTACTGCTTAAGAAAATATTCTAAGTAGTTAGTACTGCTAGTGTTAAGTTAGTACTGCTAGTGTTAAGTTAGTACTGCTAGTGTAAGTTAGTACTGTTTGTTAGGTACTGGCTTTTTTGTTTTATAATCCTTGAATAAATTGCTATATTAGTTATTTATAGAAAAGATTTTATATACTTAGGAAAGTATTGTAAGCCGAGTAGGACTCCTTGGTGTATAAAAGGAGGTCCTAGGGCATAGAGATTGATACACCATACCTTGTACCAAAACCAAAAAATCAATCTTTTTCTTAGCTTCAAGGTCTTTGTAACCCTAATACTTTGAGAGTATTCGTATTATTATCATTAATAAGATTGGAGCTCTGAGTTTGTCATGTTTTATGTGTTTTCATTGATAATTCTTCTTAATATTAAAGATTAAATTCCGCATAATCTTTAATACATTCAAACAAAGCTTTTACTATAGCTGTGTTAGATTTTAATATTGAAGTGGGGTCAACAATAAACTTGTTACTCCTTGGCTTTAGTGGCGGAGATGTGTATCCTTACCAAGCTTATGATAGAATACTCATCACGCGACGAGAGCAATTGAGGCGATATTAGTTTCAGCATGTTACTACATAGATTAGTTGAGTGATCCGAGTGTTTTCATCTTCCTATTTCGTGAGGTGTTTGGTTGTGTACTTGTAATAGATCAAATAAATGCTTTAACAAAAAATATCATTAGGGATACATTTTTATAAATTTCTAAAGGCTACTTGAGGACAAGTAGGATTCAAGTGGGGGTTAATTTTGATACATCAAATAACGCTATTTATAGCATCATTTAGCCTATTAATTACCCATTTTGTATAATTATCGATAAGAATGTTTACTTACGTTTATATTTGAGAATATGTCACGTAATTAATTATTAATTATAAATAAATTTAATAGTTTATTATAAATATTATTTTAATAATTGTATGTATATATTATTGTAATTAAATAATAAATAAAATAAATATGAAAATTAATATATAATAAATTTTAATTGAATGTTGAAGTTATATGTTATAAGTATATAAAAAAGAAAATGATATGTTATTAAATTAAATTAATTTATTACTATGAATTATAAATTAATAATTATGTGTAATAAATTTGAATAATAAAATTTGATATTATATATAATATTATATTTATTATAATTAAAAATACTAAAATTATAATTAATTGATATATTTTTTATAGTATATAAATGTTTTAATTTGGATTTAAATTAATTAAATGGAATATTTTTATGTCTGATTTTATTTATAAAAGGGGTTATGGTTATTATGGTATATTTGGATTATTGGGAGAGTACTTTGTGATGTTTTTTTTTTATGCTAAAAGGCATGCATTTTGGAGCATAAACAAAGAGTTCAAGAAAGTCTACTGATCTGACAGAAAATACGCCGTATTATTCTAGACCTATACGACGTATCCAAGACTTTGACAAATCAAATGACCATTGCCTGACTTTGAAGAATATGACGTATCCACATCAACGATACGCCGTATATAATACTTTGGTCAATGAAGAAGAACCAACTGATTTTACATCAATACGCCGTACCCAGCAAGAAGATACGGCGTATCCGTGCCTACACTTCACAAAAAACCATGAAGATATAATGACTAATACGTCGTATCCAGGATACATCAATACGCCGTATTCACAATATAGTAATAAAATATTTTAGAAGATATCAAACATAGTCCTTACTCTAAGAAATCCCCAATACGCCGTATCCCACATTGCTCGATACGGCGTATCGACGAGTTTCCAGACTCTATAAATAGACGGTCATAAACTCAGTTTTAGGTATGCAAGTGAATCCTAAACCACCAAGTCGACTAAGAGACGAATAAAGGAGCCTAGAAGGTCAGAAAAGAGCCTAAATATCATAGGAATACTCTTTTAATCTTCACGCAACCTAATACGTGTTCGATTAAGGTTTCTTTATTTTAATCGTTCATATCTTTAACACCCCCAAATTTCAACGCAGCGGGACATATAACCTTGGGTGTTAATTCATAGTACAATTGCACAAGAATATAGAAAACGACTTAAAAACAGACGTTTTAAAACATTGTTCCATTAAAGATAAATTCAGAGTAATTAAACATTCGTCCCATAGGATCGTTACCAAATTCATGACATAAGTTTTCCAAAACATTGATGATTAGTTTGATAAAATGGAACAAAATACAAGTTCTTTAAAACTTTAGCGCAGACTCCTCGTACACCGCATCCATCACCCTTGGTTACCTGAGATAAAACATGCTTAAAAAGTCAACAAAAATAATGAGTGAATCCATAGAGTTTATAAGAGATAAAAGGGGAACACAAGTTTAATTCATCGAGTGACTTGTTGTACGGACAAGCCATTAATCACGTTTCTATTGCAATGAGCTCATGACACCGAACCTTAACGTTAACACATATCTTGTATGTAAATCAGTTGCCCCATAACTAGGTATTATTGCCTTATACCTAAATTCTAAATACAAATTGTCCGTTGACTGGGTGCTCGAAAGGATTCGATTCATACCCCCGGACAGGGCTGTCAAACCCAATAGATCTATTTATTTGTACTAGCGCTCACCCATTATAGGCAATTAACAGTTCATGATGTTAGGGACTTTTGGCAATAGCTACTCATGCAATTATTCTCATATCCGGGTCCAGCATACCATAAATTTACTTGTGTTCAGTTTATAAAACAAGCATGTATCTCCCTCGCGGGGTTTATAAATACAGTTTAAAAGTTGAAAGGCGAGGCTATGAACTCACCTTGAGCGGACGGTAATATCAAGCAATATAAGAGCTGAAGAAGACAAATACTCCTAAGAGCGACCTAAAATAAAAGGCGCGACTTAGAAAAATAAACTAATACTCACGCGAAAGAAAATGAACCAAACGATGACTTTATAAAAGTTTTACTTATGTCCGAACTAGCATGGCATTGCATTCCCATTTTTAGTGACTAAATTTTACTTAAATAATGTGTCCTAATCTGTATTAATATGTCATTCACACCATGTTTCTCTTTTACTCTTTATCCGTCAACTCACACAAATTTACCCGTTTTGGTTTTACGTCTAGTAACTTTTTATTTATAAAATTCTGAAATCTTCCAACTTTGTCGGATCATAAATCAAAATCCGTAATTCATATGAGCATGAGGTTTTCGCCTCCAGAAAGAATTTTGAGTCTACTTTTCAAAAATCCAGGCCTCGCTGTCCCGGGGAACAAAGATCCTAAGTGAAATTACCATTTTACCCTTCTATGTCAAAACAGTTTATTTTCTAAATATTTCCACTCCACGAAAATGACCATAAATCAAAATCTATATATGCTATAAACTTGAGACCACTTGGAGATGATAGCTCTAAGTGTCCTCCCCAGGTAGCAACTTTATATTTTAAAAAGTTAATGCAAAAATATGGGGTTATACCCCGTTTCCCAACTTATTGCAAAAAGTGACTAGTTTTGGTAAATCGGCCGTATCTCGCTCATCCGGAGGAGATACGGCTCTATCCAATTAACCACATATACCTTAGACACATACCTATATCATTATCAAATTTCCCAGGTACCTTATTACCAAAGAAAATTCGTAATCAACCTGTTTTGCTACTGAAGTGAAAACAGTCCCATAACCCTTTCCAAAATCAATCCAAACATTATTTTATTTCATCTAAGACTTAACACAATGCCATAACTAATTATTAGACACATTAATAAATATATAAACACATTATTTCCAGAACCAAACTTCCATTTTCATGAATTAAAATTAAAGAAAAACAAGAAATAAAAAGGTAAAACAAATAAAAAGGAGATTAGGGCTTACAAAAATGAAGATTTAGACTAGTGAATCAAACAAAAACCCTCCTTTCTTGTGTTGGCTGAAATCGACCCAATGAAACACAAGATTAGCTAGCTTCTAATCTTCTTCTAATGATAATAACACTCTTCTAATCAAAACCCTCAAGAAAACCTAAGAAAACAAGCCCTAAACACCTTCAAATCTTCATGGAAGACTACCAAACTTTGCAAGAGGCTATAAGATAGTGTTAAGAGGATAAAAATGAGATGAAAAATCTTGTATGATGGTTGTGTTGGTGAGGCTATTTTCGGCAGCCACAAAGGGGAAAAGAGGAAGAGAGTTTGAACTAGGAGAAAATGGGAAGAGACTTGCATGAATGGGGAAGAGAGAAAATGATTAAGTTTATAAGAAGTTGAAAAAAAAAGTTTGTGTGTGTAAGTGGAGAACCGGCCTAGGGCCTTGGGTGGTGTGTTTGTATATATATTTTTTTTATTTTTTATTTATAAGTGTTTAGTTGAAGTGTAGAGTAAGTGTAAGTATTTAGAGAGTAAGGTTTAAGGTAAAACGCGAGTTTTTAGCTAGAAATTTACGTAAACGCGAATCACAACAGAAAATGTAAATGAGGAAAATTATAATCATCGGGGGATATTATGAGATTATTAAGTCACCAGAGATGAGAAGACGGAATAGATTTCTAAATACGGCTCAAACAAAGCTAAGAACGAGAAAATCTTACTAAATCGAGTAAACGTAAAATTAATAACTTTGCTTAAAAATGAAAATAGAGATAAAGTATTAAATAAATAGTGACCTCAAATACAGAATGTTAAAAAATTACAAAACAATGATATGGAAACTAACTATGAAATTACGTTACAAGACACCATATCATATTTTCCAAATACCAAGTTCACAAAATACTTAAAACACGTGTGTGAAACTAGCAAATTAAATGCCATTACACCAAATCACATGTCTGAACTGAAATGTATCATGTATTTATTTTTGAAGAGTTGAGTAATTATCAAATATATACCAACAACTTCACAAATATTTAAATAGTGTCATAAATTTTACTCCAACACAAATTAGTTTATGGGTACACGCACAGTTATTTGGAGGGTACACCCGTGGGTATTTTAGATGGGTACACCCATGATGGGTATACTTTACCCGTCACCCACCTGTCACCCACCGATGGATAAAATTTCTCACCCATGACCCACCCACGGGTGAAAATTGATGAGATTACCCACCCATTTACAATTTTTCACCCATTGCCATCCCTAAGTATAATTATATGAGACTTCCTTGATTCTTTATTCTCGTATATATGTAACGTTAAAGCACAAGTTAGTACAGTTAATGATAGCAGTAGGATATTTAGAATTTTATTTATCCAACAATTAATACTCGGATATGATTAACACCGTTTGAAAGAGCTTCGTAACAAATATGACAAATTAAGTCGTATCTAAAATTCACATGGATTGAAGCCATATAGGTGGTGTAAAATGGCTGAGTGATTCTCCTATGAAATGAGGTTCGATACTTCCATCTGACAAATGATAAATCCCCATATCTCTCCCTCCTCCTTTTTTGCTATCAAAATATTCATCCCATTCATCATCTGTATAGTATATGCAGTTACCCCTTATCACCCCCGTAGTGTCCTCCGTCCAAAACGATGAACTAAATCCCACAAACAAAGTTTTCCTACCAAAATCTTTCACTTCTGA
>BQNB010013505.1:36256-77018 GCA_026074375.1 Tanacetum coccineum | reverse complement strand
AATTTGAATACGTAATGTATCCCCGCCGTCTCGTAAATTATGATAGGCATTTGCCGTCACTACATTTACGCCCCATTTAAACACTAAGAATAATAGTATTTAAAAAAAATTCCAATATTAATACGTAAAGATTGTTACTAAGCTACCACAACAACAAAAACGTTAAAACTACAATACTAAAACGAAACATTTAAACTAGTTACACTCCCTAACATGTCATTCTCAATAGATAAAGACAAATCACACGATGCAAAGAAGATAAAATTTAAGTTAGGATTGATCGTAAAAGAAAATTTTGTTGTCTTTTCATCTCTTGAGCAATTTTTTTTCTTGTTAGTTACTTATTTAATAGTCTAATGGTACATATTGCTTATTGATAAACATGTTAACATTAGCCTAAAACCCTTATTGGACAAGCCAAAGAAGATAAATTGTCAAACACATATATTATTTACATGTCTTATATTATAACAATAATAAATTACTACTAAACGTCGGTCAAACACACACATATATAATGAAGATGCATAACTTTTGGTTGCCCTGTTAAGATGACGGCCCTGTGCCAACGCTCCTCCCGCACCCTATTCTAGCCGGCCCTGCATATTAGTCAGGGTCAAAATCAAAGTGTTAGTCAGGTCAGGTTGGTGGGGTTCAAGTTTATTCGGGTCGGGTCAATACTAAAAATAATATACCCAAACTTGACCTTTTTTATAATTCTGGTTAGTCGGGTTCCTGTCAACCCGAATATGAGTAAAATGTAATAAAATTGCCTATTTGTACATGTTTAAATGAATAATAATTTATATTAAGAAAAAAAAAACTTTATTCAAGTCAATCGACTCGAACAGAACCCTAGTTAGCCAAATATATTAAGTGTGATACCTTCCTGGCCTTATCAAGTATGCAGGTTACTCAAGTTGACCTGAATAACTCGGATAAATATTTTAACCCAAGTAACCCGACTGATAGACGATAGGCTAAATAAGGTTCGGGGTTGAGTCCATGTCAGGTTCGGGTCATGTAAAGTTTTTTGACATCCCTGGTCAAAACGATGTACCTTGAAAGATAGTCTATGATTAGAAATTAATCGGGTCAAACTTCTAAACATGTCCATTTCTCGTTGTCCACAAAATGTGCTGATTTGAGAATCATTCAATTTTATTCAATCTCATGCACTCAATTGGCAACTTTGCATTATTGTGTTTACTTTTCCTAATCCATATTTGGATGTTTGCTTATGTTTTTCTTAGTTGAAAAGTATATTATATACCAACAAATTATATTTAGTTATCTTATGAATATTTTAGAAAACGTTACAAGACAGTTTGTTGGACTATATGTTGATGGTCAAACTTGTCCCTCAACGAATAAATAACGAACGCAGAAATTTCAAGTTAGGGGGTGTTTGGCTAAGCTTATATGATGTGTTAGAATATTGCAGAAATTCTACTAATAATATGAACGAAATTGAGGACGTGATAATCACTGTCCTTAAAGAATATTAGCCCCCACTATTTACGCTGGTGGGATTCGTGACTAATTTCTTCCCAGGATTCGACCTCAAAATAGAACTTTATGCAGCGTACATAAAGTTCACATGAACATCAAATGTATATATTTTTGTATGTATTGGATTGAGTGTTTTTGGATGATTGAAAAATGCAGAAAAATGGCCATATTTATAGGGAAACTCGTGACCATTCGAATAGTCACAATGGTTCACAAAAAGGTGCTATTAGCGACAGTTTAGCGACGGTTTAGCAACAGAAAAAACCGTCACTAATCTATATCGTTTCAAACAGTCGCGATGGTTTATCAAAGACACCCTTTTAACCCATTTAACCACCAGCATTTCGAATTTGTGCGTCTTTTCAATAATAACGCCTAATTAGCAACGGTTTTGTGACAGAATAACTGTCACAATCTGTCACAAAAACTGTCACTAATATCCATTTATAATTAAACATTCACTTCATTTATCCAATTAGTGGGATACATACAATACTCATTTGTTAATGAAAACCCACAAGTTCCAACAATCCCCCACTTGGGTTTTATTAACAATATACAACATATTATGCATAAATTAAGGTAGCTTTCGCCTTGAACCTTGACATAGTGTATATCCTTCAAATAGCCTAACAAAATCAATGGTGGCTTTATAGAATTTGAGCCATGATTCTTAGTGTTAAACTCGGAAAGATAACACACATAACATGTTAATTGATGTTCATAACATGGTAGCACTTTTATGGCCATGTGCTAATCCAAGTTTCATGGATATCTCTAAAAGTAAAACTTACTTTTGTAGGAACGGCACCACTCCTTATATCCATATAGGTGAATCCCTTTAATTACCAAAGCACACTTCATTAAGAGTATAAATACGCACCCTAAAAGAATTACTCACTATTTAGTATCTAAACTAAACTAGTGTCCTGTTGGTAATCAACAATTTGTTTTTACCACATTGAACCTCTAAGTAGATTTTAGTTTAAGTAAAGGTTGGGTTCTCATTGTTTCCAACTTTACTCAATGGGTTTCAAACCCATCTCTCTTGTAGTTCCAAAGACAATGTCTTTCGGAAGACCTTTTGTAAACGGATCCGCAAGATTCTTACAAGAGCGTATATATTAAATAGTTATTATCCCATTCGATATTAACTCCTTGATATAGGCATGTCTAGACTTTCCATTGTACACCTTATTATATGCCCTTGATAGTGTCGATTGACTATCACAATGTAAAGAAATGGTTGGCATTGGTTGTGGCCACAACTCTATGTCTAGCAACATATTTCTTAGCCATTCTGCTTCCTTACCCGCGACTGCAAGTGCTAAAAACTCAGCCTCCATGGTGGAATGTGTAATACATGTTTGTTTCTTTGATCCCCAACAAACAGCCCCACCACCAAGTGTAAAAATCCAACCAGTTGTGGATTTACTATCACTACTGCCAGTTATCCAACTAGCATCTGAGTATCCTTCAAGTACAGCAGGAAAACGATCATAATACAAAGCTAATTGTCTAGTTCTTTTGAGATAACCAAAAACTCTTCCAATTGCTTTCCAATGATCCTGACTTGGATTACTCGTATATCTTGACAGTTTGCAAACAGCATATGCAATATCAGGTCTAGTACAATGTGTAGCATACATTAAACAGCCTATTGCACTTGCATATTCTATTTGAGCAACAGCTCTTCCATTATTCTCAACCAGTTTACAAGATGACTCATAAGGGGTGTTTGCTTCCTCTATATTTAAGTGTTGAAACTTGTCTATAATCTTATCAATGTAATGATATTGATTTAAAGCATAACCCCCACTATGCCTTTTAACCTTTATCCCTAATATAGTATCAACCTCATTCATGTCTTTCATTTGAAAACATGAAGACAGAAACTTCTTAGTTTCATTGATACTTTCCATATTGGTTCCAACAATCAATATATCATCTACATAAAGGCATAGGATGACACCATAATCTTTTGTAAACTTAGAATAAATACATCTATCAGATGAATTATGGGTAAAACCATTTGAAAGTATAGACTTATCAAATTTATCATGCCACTGTTTAGGTGCTTGTTTTAACCCATATAAAGATTTCTTTAATTTGTAAACTTTATTCTCATGACCAGGCAACACAAATCCTTTAAGTTGTTTCATATAGACTTCTTCATCTAAGTCTCCATTTAAAAAGGTAGTTTTAACATCCATTTGATGTATAGGCAAATTATAAATTAAAGCTAACGCAAAGAGCACCATAATCGAAGTAATTCTAGCTACCGGTGCATATGTATCAAAGTAATCAACTCCTTGTCTTTGACTAAAGCCTTGAATTATCAACCTAGCTTTAAAAGTTTAAATGGATCCATCTGTATGGTATTTAATTCTAAATACCTATCTACACCCAATTGCTTTGGAACCTGGAGGTAAATCTGAAAGTTCCCAAGTATTGTTAGATACTAGAAAATCCATTTCATCATCAATTACCTCCTTCCAAAAAGTAAAATTCCTAGAGGTGATAGCCTCTTTATAAGTTTTAGGTGCATCCTCTACATTTAGTAGAACTGGTATTTTATTAATAACATTATTCTCATTATCACCTTCAACAAGGAAGATAATAGCTTGAGAATCAATAAAATCAGGATCCAAGTTTCTTTCCTTTCTAGCCCTTTCACTTCTTCTAGGTGCACTAGAAGATTCTGCCATATTCCTCTTGTTGTTAGAGTTCAAATTTGGACCAGAAATATCTTGTGGGATTTGTGTCACAATTTCATTTGTGCTTGTTGAATCATGACGAAATTTATTCTCAAAGAAATCTACATCTCTTGATTCAACAATAACATTTGAATCTAAATCTAAACAACGATAAGATTTAGAATCTTTTGCATATCCCACAAATACACTTTTTAAGCCTCTAGGTCCTAATTTAGATGTATTAGGTAAGGGAACCTTGTAATAGGCTAAACAACCCCATACTCTAAAATAGCTAATATTAGGCTTTCTACCCTTCCAGATTTCATAAGGAGATACTTTTAGTTTCTTTGCAATTATTCTATTACTTACATGACATGCTGTAAGCAAGGCTTCACCCCACAAATTCTTTGGCAAGTTTGCACTGACTAACATAGCATTAATCATATCTTGCAAAACTCTATTCTTCCTCTCAGCAACACCATTCTGTTGAGGTGTATATGGTGCTGTTCTTTGATGAATCAAACCTTGTGATTCACAATAGGAAGAAAATTCGGTGGAAAAGTATTCACCGCCTCTATCACTTCTTAGAATTTGTATCTTTTTGCCTCTTTGGTTTTCTACTTCAGCCTTATAAATTTTAAATGTTTCGAAGGCCTGATCTTTTGATTTCAACAAATAAACATAGGTATATCTAGAGCAATCATCAATGAAAGTTATGAAATACCTATCTCCTCCTCTAGTTAATTGTCCATTCAATTCACATATATCAGAATGTACTAACTCTAGAATTTCAGATTTTCTATCCACCTTAGGAAAAGGTTTTCTTTTCATTTTTGCTTGAACATATATTTCACATTTATCTTTATGTTCACCATTATAGGATATAATGCCTTGTTTTAACATATCTTTCATCGTCCTATAATTTATGTGACGGTTATGCCATAAATTGAAAGTAGAGCATTCAATATTAAAACTAGAAATAAAATTGCAATCGGGCAAATAAGCAGAACTAGTAATTTTATTGATATTGAGTTTGAACATGCCATCACAAGCATACGCTTTTCCTATAAATACATTGGCTTTTGACAGAATCACTTTGTCCGATTCTATCACAGCCTTAACCCCAC
Source organism: Tanacetum coccineum (assembly GCA_026074375.1). Lineage (NCBI taxonomy): Eukaryota > Viridiplantae > Streptophyta > Magnoliopsida > Asterales > Asteraceae > Tanacetum > Tanacetum coccineum. The sequence goes on along the minus strand of BQNB010013505.1, from coordinate 71,683 downwards.
TTTTACAAAGTTTAAAACCAGAAACAAGATTCTTCCTAATGTTAGGAACATGAAGGACATTCATAAGGGTTAACTTCTTTCCAGATGTGAATTGGATCTCCACGTTTCCTGAGCCAATAACCTTTGAAGTATGATTGTCACCCATCATAACTTCATGCCCATCTTCAGTTTCCTTATAAGTTTTGAACAAGTCTCTGTTGTTGCAAACATGTGTAGTTGCACCAGAATCATACCACCAATCATCAGTTGTTGTTACACTAGCCATATGCAGTTCCTGAATCATTCCAATGTTCATTTCAGAAACCATAGCAGTGATTTCTGTGGTATCAACTTGTTCCACTACATTAGCAGATTCATCCTTCTTGTTTGAATTCTGAGTTTTCTTCTTGGGATTCTTGCAGTAGCGTTTGATATGCCCTTTTTCACCACATTTGTAACACACAACCTCAGACAATGGTTTCTTGTCTTTCTTGTTGTCCTTGGATGAATTCCATGTACCCTTCCTCTTCTTGTCATTTCCTTTGTTGTTCTTTCCTGAATCAACATAATTAACCTTAGAACTTGATGCACCATTCAGATTCTTTTCACGAATACGAGTTTCCTCTTCAATTCGTAAATGTTTCTGAATCTGATCCAAAGTAAAATCCTCTGAAGTGTGCATCAATTTCTTTCTGTAATTGTGCCAAGAAGATGGTAACTTGGTAATGATGGCCCCAACCAATAACTTTTCAAGGATTTCAATGTTAAGATTTTTGAATTTAGAAACCAGAATAAGAAATTCATGAACTTGATCTAAAATAGACACGTTATCTTCCATAGCAAATTCAAAGAATTTAAAAGTGATAAACTTATCTGCCCCTTCCTTTTCAGCGGTGTACTTTTCTTCAAGAGAATTCCAGATTTCCCTTGCAGAAGTCATTGGTGTATATAGATCATACAGACGGTCAGTGAGGGTACTCAGAATGTATCCTCTGCATAGTGTTTCATCTTGTTCACGCTTCCTTTGTTCCTCTTCAGTCATCACGCCAACAGGTGGCCCTTCTAGAACATAATAAACCTTGAACGCAGTTAACAGAAACTTCATCTTTTCCTTCCAACGAGTAAAGTTCATCCCATCCATTCTGTCCAGTTTGATTGTGTCGCTTCCAAACATCCTTAAACCAGCACTTTGATCCATGATAATATTCTTTAAGATTGTTAGAATATTGCAGAAATTCTACTAATAATATGAACGAAATTGAGGACGTGATAATCACTGTCCTTAAAGAATATTAGCCCCCACTATTTACGCTGGTGGGATTCGTGACTAATTTCTTCCCAGGATTCGACCTCAAAAATAGAACTTTATGCAGCGTACATAAAGTTCACATGAACATCAAATGTATATATTGGATTGAGTGTTTTTGGATGATTAAAAAATGTAGAAAAATGCCATATTTATAGGAAACTCGTGACCATTCGAATAGTCACAATGGTTCATAAAAAGGTGCTATTAGCGACAATTTAGCGACGGTTTAGCAACAGAAAAAACCATCACTAATCTATATCGTTTTAAACAGTCGCGATGGTTTAGCAACAGTTTAGCGACTTTTGCTTCTGCAGCTCTTTTAGTACCTCCAGGTTCTGTGGATTCAGAACCGCTGCTTGTGAACTATCTGCTACTAACTCTGGAACTCCTCTTCTAATTTCAGTCTCCATGGGTACAAAAGTGTTTGCTCTCCTCATTGTAGTTTCAAATAAGTCTTTGATCTCATTAAAGGAAAGTCTCTTTAATTGCTGCAGTTTATAATTTCCCATATGCTTGATATAGCTGGATATATAAGTCCTCTGTTGAGCTTGAGTCATGGGCTTGTTTCTTTTTGCTTCAGCTTTTTATGCAGCAAAATATATTTTTCTTTGATTGATAAGATCTACAAGTATCTTTGCTTGATCATCTTCACTGTACTTTTCTCTTTCCTCTGTCTGTAGTCTCTGAACTAACTCTTCAGAAGCTTCAACTCTTGCTCTAATTTCTTCCCATTCTACCTCAGAAAAAGATCTAGCTGCTTCATGTACTCTGGCAATCCTTTGCCTCTCTTCTTCATCAAGTTGTTCTTGCAATCTCAGAGCTGCTTCATAACCAAGTCTTTCTTGTTCTTGTTGCAAGTTTGTCTTGGTCTAAATAGTCTCAGCTTCCTCTATTATAGCTTTACCCTTGTCTTTGGCTGAACTAGCACTAGCAGTACTAACTCCTTTTTTAGCAGTATAAACTTCTTCAGCAACAGTGAACTCAAAATCAGACTCTATATCATGCTCATGCCTCCCCTGAACCTCTGCATCATGTTGTATCAAAGAAATATCAGGATCTTAGTCAATTTCAACTATCTTCCTCCCCTGTTTGGAAGGATCCTCCAAATCTTCTTCATCATCAGATACAACAATTCTGGTCTTCCTTCTAGCTTGACTGGTTTTGACGGTTTTCTCCAATTTCTTCACCTTTTTGATAAGTTTGGTAAAAGCAGTACCATAGATTTGTTTTGTCTGTTTCAAATCTGTCTCCAAGCTCTCAACTTTGTTTGACAATTTTTTACATAGAGCCATCAATTCTTGTAGTTGCATACTGCCCTCATCACTTCCAAATGTGTTAACTCTTAGGAGAGGTGAATCATGAGGCATGGTAGGGGTCTTATCAATGTTACCACTGCCCTGTCCTGCTTCTAAGCCAGTGACGGTAGTGGCAGCCCCTATATATCTGACATCCACACCTGTGAAGCGAGCCTCAACTCTAAATTGGTGTGAGAGGATACACCTGGGCTCGAGAAACCACAGTTTCCTGTCTGACATATAACTCTAAGTGATCTCTGCGAGGGACTAAGATTGTGGTTTCAGCGAGGTTGACGGAGCGAGCACAATAGTGGTAGTGCGCAGGAGGAGGGAACTCACACTATGGACTGTTGATCCTTTCACCATGAAAAAATATGGGCCTTGACAAGCATTGTTGGAATAATTGAAATGTCCACCCCAAATATAAACCCTTATAAGCCCTCCTCATATTCTAAAAAGTTTTTGTCAAGGGTTAGAGCAATATAAGTTCTTTTGTGAGGTAGAAGCAGTCTCTTGTGCTTGTTCAAAAAGATTTGTATAAATCTTGGATACATTAAAAATTTAGTCTTACTATCTAAGGTTTTCACATCAAAAATCAATTTAGAAAAATTAAAAGTTCTGTTTGTGGCCAAGCAAATGATAGCAGTTGCTATATTGCTACTAAATTGTTCCCAAGCAGTTTTCTTAGAACTTAAACAATGAAGGATGGTATGGATCAAAAATCTCCATTGAGGGGAAAAGTGTCCCTTTTGAAAGGTCAATTTTTCAAAATTAGACACATACCCTATAAGAGCAAGCTGTTCAAAAATTTCAGTAGTAGGCAAATTACTAATACCATTAGAATCCTCTAATTTAAGATGCCTCCTAACAGATGCCTCAGTTACAATCTTAACTTTACCATCTATTGTAGCAGTTAATTCTACTTCTCCATTATCAAGTGTTCTTGTAGAAGCAGTTTGCCAAAACTGTTTGATGAGTGAAACATAGATAGTAGGATTTTCTGTAAGAGCATACCTTATGTGACTAGTATTGAGAAAATCCACTATTTTGTGAAATCCTTCACTCCCCTCCGGTTTCTTTAAGAAGGCAACCATGTTGTGTGTGTCACAGAATTCCAAATTCGCCATTGTTGATTGAGAAAAGTTCGATTAGGTTCTGGAATATGTTCGTTCAGGAGAGTATGTGAGTTTGGCAAAGGCTATTGAGATTATATTGATAGCACTTAAGGTTTTGATTGGATCAACTAGATTTATCTTGAGGAAATCTTAAAATATAAAGAAAGATTATGAATGATCCAGAATAAGGTAACCTATAAGCGAAGAATTTGGCATAATTGTCTAAACGGCTATATTTAATTGCCAAAAATCTGTTATGCCCCAAACAGTATTAACGGTAGGCTAGCAGTACTAAGTTTAGCCTAACAGTACTAAGTAATACCCAACAGTACTAAGTAATGCCTAACAGTACTAAGTAATGCCCAGCAGTACTAAGTAATGCCTAGCAGTACTAACATTTGAAGTACCAGCCTTAACTTCAATTTTGTTCCAAAAAGAATTTCCAACATGAATGTTGATTCTCACAAGCTCTCTTTCTGTTTTTATTCTCACTTTATCTCTCAATTCTTTTTCTCACTGAATCACTATGTCTGTTTTTGTTTCACACAACTCTCTTTCTGTTTTTGAACTCACTATATCTCTTAATTCTTTTTCTCACCAATACACTCTGTCTATTTTTGTTTCACACAACTCTCTTTCTGTTTTTATGCTCACCAATTTCTCTCATTTCTTTTAACTTATAATTCTCTCTGTCTGTTTTTGATTTCTCTCAATTCTTTTTGCTTACAATTTTCTCTGTCTGTTTTTGTTTTCTCTTAATTGTCACAATATTAATCATAACAACAGTACTAATTATATTTACCAGTAGTATATTAGGCCAACATCACTAACTTGAATTTCATCATTAGTTGCTGTTCCATTCTATTTCAAGCATTATGATAAACCACGATCTAGCCATCTAGGATATAATAACAATGATTAACAAACATGCAGCAGAATAATTAAGAACACAATCATTGTTATGAACAAGGATTTTTCTTATTCATAAGAACTACTAATAAACTAATAAGCAATAGATATTCATACTCATCTATGGCTACTAAGAACTATTACACGACACACGCTCTATGCGTTTCTAGACTCTCATTGGAGAAGTCTACTATGAATGGATTTTCAAACTATTCACCCTACCTCTCTTTATATACTAGAGAGGCTAGGGTTTACAAGAAAACCTAGTCCCAAACTTATCATAATGATTGATATTTGTAACTTCCAATCATCATTAATGTTTTAGTCAAAGTCCAACATATCATATTAATGTTGATTTTGTAACTTCCAATCAACATTAATGTTTTAGTCAAAGTCCAACATATCATATTAATGTTGATTTTGTAACTTCCAATCAACATTAATGTTTTAGTCCCTCTTGTTTCATTTATCTTCATATAAGCATATGTAGTTTTGTAATCATCAAATCTCAGATCCCAACAATCTTCCCCTATTTGATATTACAAAACAGTCTCCATGAATGAAACAATCTTCAAAGCTTCCCCTTGACTTAAGATCTCCTTGAACATGCCACCACATAAAATAATAAGCTGCAAATCACGAATCTTCTTCCCCTTTTTGTAATCATCCAATAGGGGTCATCTGTAGATAAGCAACTTGTGAACACTTCCCCTTAAGTGGTACATGTAGATGGTTAAACATGTTAACAATAAGCTTCCCCTGAAAGTATGCTAACCATCTCTTGAATCTCGAACTCAGTAGGCTCTATGTAGTGATCACTGATGAAGAAAATAGAGTATAACGAATTTGATGAAGAAGTTGAATCTTCCAAGCTTGTGCCTTATATCTTGTACTATCCACGACGTTGAACTCATACTCCTAATGTATAAGCAGACCGCAATCTCTTTGACAAAATCCTCATTCTCTATAATGAGACACTGAGCACAATAACGTAACTCCTTCAAGTGATAGCAAATGTGAGCATTAAGCACCCTAAGTTTATAAATCACACACCTTTGCTAGATTCGTCAAGTCTTCGTCACACCATTGTAAGCACGAACAAGTTACCTCCTGCTAAAAGGTATGATAAGAACACGCATCTGTGAAACTCAACTACAACATCAAATAAGAAATATTCAATTGTCTTCATAATCACCTCTTCAATAAATCTCCAAACCGAGCCATAAAATGTGTGTCAACCGATATCAATCAACGCCAGCAGTATTAACAATTCCAAATACAAACCAAACCTTCTTTCTTCATAGATTCGACACAAAACATAACCTTGTAAGATCCTAGATCAAGAGCCCCATGGCTCTGATACCAATTGTGGAGTTTGTTAAGACTCCTTAGATCGTTTAAGACTCGAGAATGATTAGTTCTCATTTAGGATAATGATAACACAGATTGAATATTTGCACAGCAGAATTAATAAGGAACGAATCAATGTTATCATAAGATTTTTCTTTTATTCAACACAGCCCCAAATACTATTTGATCAGAATAGATCAGTTACTCTTAACTAGTAACAGGGATTTAACAATCCTTGAGGATAAACACTATAGACGTATATCTTTTCTACTCTAAAATACAAACACACGCCACACCTTTGGTACACACAGACTATACTAGTCGACTCTCATGTGTTTGTTTTAACCTATGTCTATGATCTCTTTATATAAGGAGAGATCAAGACTTACAAAGGAAGTAAATCAATAAGATAAGGAAACTATTTAAATGTTTCCTAATCTTTATCTTGAAGATCTTTGACCAAATCTTCCATCATTTGTAGATTAAGTAAATCAATTAGATAAGAAAACTATTTAAATCTATTTAAATCTTTCCTAATTTTTATTTTGAAGATCTTTGACTTTTCAATGCATATCTTTGACTTTTCAATGCATATCTTTGACTTTTCGAAGCATATCTTTGACTTTTCAATGCATATCTTCTTGGAAATCTTCCAACTTTTAATTCTTCCATATGTAGAATACTAAAGTATCATATTAAGCCCTTGTTGTTTTATTCGTCTTCATTTAAGCACATGTAATTTTGTAATCATCAAATCAATAAACCCAACAGCTTATATGCACGAATCAACCACAAGACGGTGTAGAACAAGTGAAGCAAGAAGTAAATAAGCAAAACAAACCAATAAGCCCAAAAATTTTGTGAGCCGTGAGCTTATTTGCATCAATAAGCCACGAAAATGAAAAATAAGCTTCAAGATAAGCTAGAAACATGAAGACCAAAGAAAGAATAAGCTCAACACACCAATAAGCCCCCAAAAATTTTTTATGCCGTGAGATTTTTTGAAGAAATAAGCCACCAAAATTCTTATTTGAGCTTATTAAACTACGATCTACCCGAGGCTCTTGATACCAAATGTCGGAATCCAAATAATCACTTCACTTCATATTAATGAACAAGAAAATAAGCTAGGAGATGAGAAGAATTGTAGAGAGACAATAAGCTTCCCTGAAAAATATGTTAACCTTCTCTTGAATCTCTAACTATGTCGGCTTACGTAATGATCACTGATGGGAAGAAAAATGGAGTATATACGAATTTGATGAAGTAGTAGAATTCCTATACTTGTGGTCTTATGTCTTGTTATCACGTGCTGTCGTCGACTTATACCGAACCAGGAAATATAAGTATGACCGCAATCCCTCTTTGAAAAAATCCTCATCCTCTATATGAGACACTGGCACAATAACGTAACTCTTAAGTGATAGCGAATGTGAGCATTGAGCACCATAAGAAAAATCACACATTGCTAGATTTTGCAAGTCTTCGTCAACACCATATAAAACGAACAAGTTATCTTCAAAGTGTAACACCCACTTTAAGATATGATAAGAACACGCACTCGTGAAATTCAACTACAACATCAAATAAGTGATAATCAATCGTCTTCGTAATCACATCTTCAATAAATCCTAAAAATAATAGCCATATAACCAATAAGAATAAATTATTGTGAAAAATAGTTCTATCTAAGATCCAAACGTGTGTGTCAACCGATATCAATCAACGCCAGCAGTATTAACAATTCCAAATACGAACCAAACCTTCTTTCTTCATAGATTCGACACAAAACATAACCTTGTAAGATCCTAGATCAAGAGCCCTATGGCTCTGATACCACTTGTTGATCCTAATCCTTGATCGATTCTTTAGCTTGTATAAAGAATATGTTACCTTGGATAAATCCAAAATAACAATTGTAGAAACTTTATGTTTATACTAAAGTGTATGCGGAATTTACACTTTAATACTCTAGAAGTATTATCAATGAAACAGTAATAATGACAATGATGCTGTAGAATGAACACAAAGAATATAACCAAAACACTTTTTGCTCTTGTCAGCTATCTGACTTGCTAACAACTGATCTAAGTCTTTTGCTGATTTTTTAAACATTGCAATCTTAAACTCAAACCCCTCCTTTTCTTCCTTAACCTTTTCAAGTTCAGTCCTAAGTAATCCCATTTGATATTCTTTGTGACCTACACTTCTTTTAAGCAAAGCAATTTCCTCAGAAAAAAGGACTTCAGATTCTTTATATTTAAGAATTTTCCTTCTAAATTGATAAACTCTTTGTATGTAGATGCTTTTAAAACCAGTATCATCTAATTTATCAAGTAAATCACCATACTGTTTCTTAGAGCTTCATAGTTTTTTCAAAATAAGACTTTAGAATCAAGATTTATCATTTGTTACTCGAATCTGAGAATTGCATATAAGAGCTATGTTTGCCTAAATTTCTTCTCTGCCATGGTCACTCAATAATACAGCACCATCAGTTGCAAAAATTGCCTTTTCAAACGAATCTCAATCCTTACTGCCTTTGATGAGCTTCCTTGATTCCAATTTATGTTGTCTTTACTTCTTGGTGCTCTGCATTCTCTTGCAAAATGTCCCATTTTTGGCACTTGGAACCATTCTACCCTTTGGATTTATCATATTAGCAGTATTGGATTCCATCAATGATGATCTTCCTTCAGTTCTTGAATAGAGAATTTCTTGCCTTCAATGCTTAGTAGTGCCCATATTCCACTTTAGATCCATTTCTTCAAATACTCATCATGAATGTTGATAAGATCTTCATATAAAATAGTTGGAACCTTGTGGTTAAGTGGATAAAAAGGCATATACTGTGGCATCACTAAAACTAGCAGTACTAATTTCAGTACTGGCAGTATTAACTTTGGTGGTACTAGTACTAACTTCAGGATTAACAGTATTAATAATATTAGTACTGCTTGCACCTGAAGTGGTTAGAAATGTCAAGTTCTTATCGTCATTGTTTGTGCCAACAGATTTCTTAACCTTCTGTTCAATAATTTTAAAATTGTTGTACAAATCATCCAAACCCATAGTATCAAAATTGGGTTTGTTCATCCAGACTACCACATGTGTATCCCATTCAGAAGGTAAGCTCCTTAAAATTTTAATATTTAGATCTTCTAGAGGAGTAACTACACCCAGAATTGCCAATCTACTAACAAGATTTTGAAGCCTGTTAAAGATAGAATCAAGAGATTCTAAGCTTGAAGCATTAAAGTTTTCATACTGTTGCTTCAGCATGGCCTTCTGTGTCTTCTTTGTTGCTTCATTCCCTCCAAATTGAGCTTTAATAGCAGCAAACATTGATTGAGCATCAACATACTGATCGAAGGTAAGTTGATGTTCATTGGGCAGTGCCATGAGCAGTAGACTTCTGGCCTTAACATCATTCTTTCTAAACGTCTTTTCTTCAGCAGTAGAAGGCATAGTCATCTTTGTTGCTGTTGATGGACCAGTTTCTGGTGCTGTAACAGGAATAGGTACCTACGAATTCCCATTCTCTTTGACCTCCCATAGAGCATAATCTTGGATCTGAAAGTACTGTTTGATCCTGATCTCCCACATCTTATACTCCCCGAGTTTGAGCATGGGAAGCTTAGCCAACGCATTGTTCTGAGTGTTTTCTAACTCCATTACTTCTAGATCAAAGTTTCTCAAAGCACAGGCTCTGATACCACTTGTTGATCCTACTCCTTGATCGATTCTTTACGTAGTAAAGTGTTTGTTACCTTGGATGAATCCAAAATAACAAGAGTTGAGACTGTGTTTGTGTATCAAAGTGTATGCGGAATCTACACTTTGATACTCTAGAAGTATTTAGCAATGGAACAGTACCAACAATGAATATATCACAAACTGCTTCAATATTATTGATAATACGAGTACTCTTGATTAGTACTAGGGTTACAAACCTTGAAGCTATTACAATCTTTCTCTAAGATGTATTCTCTATCTCTTAAGCGTATGTGTCTATGTATGCGTATCTAAAACCTTAACCTAGGATCTCCTTTTATACACCACAAGGAGTCCTTTACAAGATAACTATCAATTATAATCACATACAAATCTTCCTAAAATATAAAAGATATACATTCCTTATTTATCTCCATGCATCCTTATCTCCAAGTCAGCAGCTTTGACCATCAGCAGTATTAATCTTTCTTCTAGCAGTATTAACTAACTCTGGCAGTACTAAGTATGTACTGGCAGTACTAACTACATTAGTACTGTTAGTTATACCTTGGCAGTATTAACTCTTGTGAAGATTTATTCCCAACATAAAATCATAATTGTAAATTCATAAAAGGGTTTTAGGTAACCTTATGGTGATGTATGATTATGAGAATTATAATCTAAACCCTTGTTTAGATTAAAAACCAAAGCTTGCAAGATCTTGAAACCCTAAACCCTAATCTTCCATTTTTCTAGACTTAACCAAGCCTTCAAATTTTCTTAGGACATCTTAGATATGTTGTAGGAATGTATGTAAATGTGTTAAATAAAATTTGGTATGGATTTGGCGTTGGTCTTGTGGTTGCCGTGAGCTAGAGAGGAGGGGGAAGAGAGATTTTGTGTGTTTTACACCTTGAAAGTGAGAAGTGTGTGTGTATTTCACTAGTAAAGGCCTTATATACTCTAATGACTAGTCAAAGATAAGATGAGGATTTCTAGGGAAACTATGGTCAAAAGTATGGGAAGTATGAGAAGTATGGCTTGAATTAATGTGTAGAGATGTACATGACCTTAGGTATGGTTTATAAGTCCTTATGTTCCCTAAAGTGTGAATCATCCCATGAAATTATGGAGGAAATATCTAGCTAGCTAAAAGAAAGTATTATACTTGAAAAAAAATGAAAGTATAATGTTATAATGTAAAGTGTAAGTTGTAGATTTAATTTAGAAAGTATACTTGTAAATTGAATAGGTCTTGCTTATTTCTTGTATATATGAGGCGTCCCATTTGATAAGTGGGGTAAAAGTTTTATAAACTTTGATCATTGAAAATAAAAATAAGCATTTGTTGAAGCGTAAATTAATTATGGTGGTTCCGGGTATGCCTAAACGTACTTTTATCGCGAAACGTAAACAATTTACGTAACCAATAAAATAAAATATAAAAAGTTGATTATTACTTTCGTAAAATAATATATTGCTTGCTTGACGAAAACTTTAATTCGTTTGGTGTCCGTTTACGTTAATTGTTGATTTTTAGTTTACGCGATTTTACTATATAATAAGAATTAAAAGTAAACGCGTACGAAAAAAAATAATTAGTAAAATAGATGACGTCGTAAATGACCTGAAAATACGGAATGTTACAGTCTCCTCCGGTTAGAAGAGCCTTGTCCTCAAGGCTCAAGTTGCGGCACTTGAGGAAAGTACGGGTTCGGAGAAAAGATGCGGATATTTCATCCGGAATTGGTCTTCATGTTCCCAGGTATACTCAGCTCCTTGCCGAGAGTTCCAACGAACTTTGACTAATGGAATTCTTCTTCGCTTTAGCTTTTTCACATCTCGTTCCACGATCTCAATAGGTTCTTCAACAAAACGTAGATTTTCATCAATCTCGATCTCATCCAAAGGCACCTGAACATCTGGCTCAGCCAAGCATTTCTTGAGGTTCGACACATGAAACGTGTCGTGGACACAGCTTAGCTCCTGGGGTAACTTCAGCCGATAAGCCACCGGTCCAACACGCTCCACGATTTCAAATGGTCCCACATATCGTGGTGCTAGCTTTCCTTTCTTACCAAATCGTACCACTCCCTTCCATGGAGATACCTTAAGTAACACTCGGTCTCCAACTTGGAATTCAAGAGGTTTACGCCTCTTATCAGCATAGCTTTTCTGGCGACTCCTAGCCGTCTTCAATCTTTCCTTAATTTGAACAATCTTTTCAGTCGTTTCTTGCACAATTTCTGGTCCAATAAGCTGACTTTCTCCAACTTCAGTCCATATCACGGGGGATCTACATTTCCGCCCGTACAGAGCCTCGAATGGTGCGCACTTAATGCTTGTGTGGTAACTGTTATTATAGGAAAACTCAATCAATGGAAGATGAGTATCCCAACTGCCACCAAAATCCATAACACAAGCTCGAAGCATATCCTCCAGCGTCTGAATAGTACGCTCACTCTGACCGTCGGTCTGAGGGTGGTAAGCCGTACTCATGTCTAGTCTCGTACCCAACGCTTCCTGAAAAGCTTGCCATAAGTGTGACGTGAATCGACCATCACGGTCTGAAATGATTGACACCGGCACACCATGTCTCGCTACAATCTCGTTGACATAAATCTTTGCCAGCTTCTCGGTTTTGTAGTCCTCACGAATAGGTAGGAAATGAGCCGACTTGGTCAGTCTATCCACAATGACCCAAATCGTATCATACCCACTGCCGCTTTTAGGCAACTTTGTGATAAAGTCCATTGCTAACTTTTCCCATTTCCACTCAGGAATTTCTGGTTACAAGTTGACCATGGTGCATTTAATTTGCAACATATTCTAAGTGTCGACATTTAACATTTTATTCTAAGGTGTTTTACTTAGAAGAGTTTTGTTTTAGTAACATTGGGGTGCTATTAAAAGAGGTATTATATTTTATGTTTTAGTAACATTGATACCATCTGTAAAATGTTAAATGGTATTATGTTTTAGTAACATTGATAACATGTCAGGTAGCAGTAATTTAAAAACAGTAATTTTATAAAAGAGGTATTATATTTTATAAATATAATGTTATTCTGCTAATTGTTTTGAACACTAACATTTATCAGTAATTACTGCTAAATTACTGCTAACATTTATCTGTAAACGTTTTACTTTGATTCTGGTGCTGAGAAGAGTTTTGTATCTTCTGCGTTTACGCCTTTTATTGATATTGCCCCAACCGCTTTGAACCCTCTTTTGAGATGTAATATTCCTCTTTTCCTTCCTTCAAAAGATTGTCCTTTGAGACATCATCCAGAGCTAAACCAACCACTCATGAGCATCATCTTCTCAATTCATCATTCAAGACATGTTCACTTCTGTCAACTGAGTCGTCCATCTTAACAGTCAACATCTTTTGAATCTTTTACAATATTGTCTTTAGGAGAAACTTTCAGAAGGTTTTCATGTGTAACTGTAGCAACCATCCTTCTAACTAGATCTTGTCCCTATGAGGTTGTAGTGGAAGCAGTATGTATTCCTGAGTAGGTCCTTGAATCTATTTCATGATGAACCCTGTAACATAAGAATCTTGTGTACCTGCATCCACATTAACCTATTTTTCTACACAACATGAATAAACGTTCATTGAATTTGGTTGATAAAATTACGATCAAAACATCCAATTAGGACCAGTTTCCTCCATATTTGGTTGATCTTAGAAAATCAATGTCGCATTATTCTCTTCTACCAGTTTAGATTCTTTTGTTGTAGTACTCTAAACTTTACTAGAGTGTAGGATTATCCAAGCAAAAAACTTCATCAGATTTTCCGCCATCAAATTTGCCCAAGAATCTAAGGTGTTTAAAATGGGTCAAGGGGCACCCAAAGGTCTCATAAAACTAATACAGGTGAGTTACCTATTAATAGTTCAAACGGTGTCCTTATTTTGAGGTTTGGACACTAATACGCTATTCAGTACCTAGCAGGCAGTAATTTACAGCTCCAGCCTAAAATATGATGAGTAAAATTGAGTCTGCTAACATAGATCTATAGCTGCTCAATTAGTTCCTATTTTTCCTTATTTGCAACACCATGTCTGCTGTGGACATCTATCCATCACTAAACTCCCTTTTTATTCCTTTCTTAGCACATAATTCATTCATAGCATGGTTCTTAAACTCTGTCCCATTATTACATCTAATGATTTTAACATTATGATTCAATTGGTTTTCTAAGCCTATGATAAATTTACAGAGGATTTCAGATGTTTCATCCTTGGTAGCTAAGAAAAATATCCAACTAAACCTGTTGAAATCATCAGACACAACCAAATAGTACCTTTTCTTGTTAATACTTTCTACAAAGACAGGTCCAAATAAATCCATATGAAGTAATTCTAGGGGCTTTATGATGATTCTTTCTAACTTGGCCTTACAAGAGGCCTTATGTTGCTTACCTTTCTTGCAGGCAACACAAGTGTGGTCATTCACAAAAACTTTTAAAGGTAAACCTCTAGCTAGGTGACCTTTAACAAGTTTGTTTATATTTTTTTAATTCACATGACCTAATCTCATGTGCCATAATTTAGACTCATTTGCTGTTGCATTTGCATATAAACAAGTTATACCTCCAGTTGAAACAATGTTCTTTAAGTCCAAGATGTACACATCATCCTTTCTAGGAGCTCTAAGTATAACTTGACTTTCATCAAGAAGCTTAAAGCTAGAAGACAGGATAACGCATTCAGTCTCAGTAAAAAGGACACTATTTTTCTTGTCACACATTTGTGAGACAAAGAAAAGGTTAAAGTTAAGTTCTTCTACAAAATAAATATCATCAAAGTCTAAATTAGCAGTTCTGATTTTACCTTTACCTGTTATTTTACCTCTTTTGGGATCACTTCCAAAAGCCATAAAGCCACCATTGTAATCTTCATAGTCGGAAAGATAAGCTTTGTTGCCAGTCATATGGCTAGAGCAACCACTATCTACCACTGCATGATCCGGTAACAAGATCTCTGGATTGCCCTGCACAAAAGATAAGAGAATTAGTGTCTCTTAGTGTGACACCCCCATAAAATCACAACGCAGCGGAATACCACTTTGGGGTGCCACTTCATAGTATAAAGTACAAGTCACAGTAAACGACCTCAAAAGGGACGTTTGATAAAATGTCACATTCGATTTAAATAAATCAGAGTAAATTTAGGTCCCAATAATTTCCTTTTTACCAAGTTAAAAGAGTTCAAACATGATTCAATGTATATTTTAAAGATAAATGATTATCGAATGTGAAGAAAACCGAGTCCTTTAAGTTTTGTTGATATCCAACGACTCCAAATGCTCCCACTCTCAGCAATCAAAATAATAACCTGAGAAAAAACTGCAAAAACGTCACTATAAAGTTGGTGTGAATCCATAGGTTTAAGTAAAAGCATAATTGAAATAGTTTCAATAAATATTTCTTAAGAAAAATAGCGTTACAGCATTTAGAAGTATTGTAAACAAATCCAAGTAATTTTTCAAATAAATCAAGTGGATAGTCATAGTGACCACAAGGTTTAAGAATCAGGCCCAGTGACAGTATTTCAAAGTATAATTCAACATAATTAACATTGCAACGATACAATGTATAAATCTTTGATTGCATTGGAGCTCATGACACCGAAGCCTTGACGTTACACTAATCATGTAATGTAATTCATGTTTCCCATAAACTAGGTATTCTTGCCTTATACCTAACTTCTAAATACAAATTGTTCGTTGACTGGGTGCATCGAAAGGAATCGATTCATACCCCCGTACAGGCTGTCAAACCCAATAGATCTATATATTGTACTAAGCGCGCACCATAATAGCAATTAACATTCAAGATGTAGGGGTCATTGGCAATATCGACTCATCAGATAATTTCCATAAGGTTAAGTGTGGTGAGTTAAGGTCGTGTCAGACATACCCTTCATGCACTTTGTGTCCATTTAAACAAGTAGTAGTGTTCCAAAGACTCAAGGTTTTGTAAACAGATAAATCAATGGTCTCGAATCGTGTAATAAGCAAATCAAGTATTTCAATAAATAAATTAGATAAACAACCCTGTTATCAAAACATGTATTAGAAATCAAGTGGTAGCAAGCAAAGCCTTATAAAACATTCATGTAACGCTCATGTAGTAGTAAACCGATAAGTTATTCGGTAAAACAAGCATGTATCAAACATGTATTAGAAATCACGTGGTAGGTAAGCAAAAGCTTTAGTAAAAACATTCATGTAACGCTTATGTAGTAGTAACCAATAATTTTTGCTTAAATAAACGAGCATGTATTCTCACCCCGAAAATGTGTTAAGAAAACCATTGATAAGAGAAAAGGTGGCTAATGAACTCACCATTTGAATCACGTCGAAGAATCAAATAATCAACCAATCTCCGAACAAGCGTCGATGAATACGATCACGACCTATAATTATGTTGCTCGTTAATAGATGCGCACAAACTACGATTCAATGAAGCGCACATCGTTACGACAAACAATACATATCAAAATAAAAATCAATAAAAGCTTACATACATATAAAAAAACATTGAGAAATCTACATTGCGCGTCCCAGATCTTTTAACACTTAGTATATTTTATAAACTCATTTACCTTCAATCAAAATTTAAATCACTTTATCGAAAACTTTCCTATTATAGAAGTTGTACGTCGTTAATTACCAAAAGTTACTATTTTTATACCTTACGTTTTTATAATCGACCAACGGTCTTAAAAATAATTATTTACAATAGCATATCAATTGATATCATTTTTATTAATCGATGTCACTTTTACAATGCGTTAACACTTGTTAAAGTACTTGTTGACTTTTAGTTGACTTTTTAACAAGTGTGTTTATCTTATAAGTCTTACCCGACCTAAACGACCCACTAGATTACATTTTCATGTCTCGGACATAACAGAGGTTTTATGCGAAACGATGTTTCGAACAACTTTTCAGTTTTAGTCGAGACTTGAATCTCGACGTAAAATGACCAAAATACCCTTACGAGAATCTGCTGGAAAAATACTATATTTTTATAAAAGAATGCAGAAGTTTGACTTTCGATTTTGACCAGTCATATTACGTTTTCACGATTTTGACCAAAAAGAGACTTTATGTAAAACGATGTTTCAGACAACTTTGTAGTTATACCCGAGACCCAATTCTCGACGTAAAATGGCCAAAATGCCCTTATTATGATCTGCTCAAAACTATATTTTATAAATGACCACAAAATCCATTTTCGACCAAACAATTACTTCTCAATATGTTTAATACACCCTATTATCATATTCGCATCATTAAACAATTTAACAACTTAATTCGATTAATCGCCGCAAGTTCTAATTCATTACATATACATATATATTCTATAATCGAAATCAATAACGCAAACAAGATAATCAAAAGTGAAACATAATAAGTTTAAGAAGAAAACGCTCACAATGCTTTAATAGCGATACGGACTCGATCAATGAAACCTTGCCTTGTTCACTTGTTCTAACCCGTGACCACTTCTGACCAAACGACCCGCGGCCAAAACTAAGCCGAAACCAACCCAAGCCCAAAATTAGTCAAGTCAAATAACAATTAACCCTCAATGAACCAAATAGCCCTTAATCATCATAAGCCAATCTTACCACTAATAAAAATCTAACCTAAACTAATGAACCCACACCTTTTGTGTGTCTATTCGGTTTCGAACTCACGACCGAACCCCAATCCACACCTCTCTTTCACAATCAGCTTCACCAATATTTTTAATAATCAATATCCACAAATTTTTAAACCCACTAGTTTGATTTTTAAACCCTTTTATTCAATGAAAGCTAAGTAATCTTAACCATGAAGTATCCTTATGCATGTCTATTTTTTTTTTCACGAATGATGTTAAAATCATCATCTGAACAATATGATTAGTTTAGAAAATCCAAACACAAAAGGTGTTGGTGATGTTGCCTCTGCCGAACCCCAAAGGAGAAGGAAAAGAGAGTCAAACACTTTCTTTTAGCTCTATATTGATTTATATCATTTCTAGTTGAGGTTTAGTAGAATATAATCAATAAGAATGGAAGTTTTGATGATTCTCTTTGTGTGTTTATGAGCGGCCGAGCAAGAGCAAGAAGAGAAAGAGAGAAAATCTTTTAGTGCTATGTGTTTGAAATGAAGGGTTTGAGGACACGTTTTTGGGAGATATCACAATTAATCATTATTTTGCATGAGGAAATAAAAGAGTTGGTGTGTGGTTATAGTACATAGCTGTTGGCTATGGTGAGCTAGGTGCCATCATATATATTTGTCACCCTTTTGTATTGCTAAAAATCTTGTTACTCTTTTATTTAAATGTAACCTATTGTAATTTAAATGTAAACCTTATATTAGACGCGACATAAGGGTCAAGGAACAAGGACGAAACTCTCGGGAAAAATATAAAACTCGTCATAAAATGATTAACGGGGCTTTTCATACTTTTTTTCTTTCTTTCATTTATTCATAAATTTTGTGTAACAAATAAAAAATGAGTAGCTTGTACCTATTTTAAATAAAGCGCGAGCTTTAAACGCGAGCTTTGGCCAAGGTCGAGGAACAAAGACGATACGGTTAGCAAAAATAATATTTTTCGATCACAAAAATAATAACGAGACGCGTCGTAAATTTTTACGATGCTCAAAACGATTAACGAGCGCGCGATTTAACGTCGACTCGCGAAACATCAAAAATAAAAATTATCAAATCTTTTTCAAATTTTTCATAATAAAATACGAAAATATTTATTATTGACAAATAAAATTTTAAATGTCGACGCTCGTTCACGGAAATTCGTAAAATAGTATTTACGACGTCGGGTTCGCGACCGTCGTACGCGTCGAAAAACTCGGGTTGTTAAAGTATCTACCCCTTTAGGGAGCGACGTCCCGGCGCTCAATTCGTCTAAATCGTCTTCGGTTAAATTGTGAAGAGATGAGGATATAGACTAGTCATCGTTGAGGTTTCCAGCGGAAACTAAATCAGAAAAGGTCAAAACATCAAATACATGCAACGTGCATAAGCGAACGGATTAAATGTCGCGAGTATCCTTAAAAGGAAGGAAAAAAAATACATGACTCGAAGAAGAAGCCATTGGAAACGAGAAATTTAACAAGTCATTAATTCTTGAAAGCGATTAAGGGTTCATTACTATTAGCTTATCAAGTTCGCGGCGGGTGATACACATTCGAAAAAGAAAAAAAAATCAACATAACAAATTACGAGTCGAAAGGAGTTCATAGCCCAAAAAAAATAATTCGTACGGACGAACGCACGCTATGTCGGATACACATAAGCCCACTCATTCACAATTCGTCACTTACATAAAGAGGCGTCCCAATCCATATAAGTGATGAATTATGAACTTATAGTTCGGTGATTTATAATTTCCTTATTCAAATGAAGAAGCGTCCTAATTCATTTCAATAAGACGATTATAAATCATCCTACTTAGGCATGGCCGACACGAAACACAATATCAAAACAATGCTACAATAAGTAATAAGGAGTGTCTTCTTGACGGCATGATTCTTCAAAATCATAACAAGTAACGAGAGGAATAATAAGGCGTTAATCAAACGTGTTTCAAGGATAAGTGCCAAAAGATGGCATGATCCGAGGTAACAAGTTAAAGTAGTACTCCCATTGTCTGGAAGACTTCAAAATGATAGATTACGAAACAACATGTGAGATTCAAAAGCATAAAGAGAGTGTTTAATCTCGAAGTCAAATGATAGAATAACTAGCGAAATTGACAAACTACGCCGAATTTCAACATCATCAAAAAAAAAGAATGAAGCAAGGTCACGTAAATGTTTCGGAGATAACCGCATCGCTCACAATATATCGAAGTAAACGAACTCATTAAGAAGTACCATAGTACTATACACATATGTACAAGTATCTATATATAATACTAGTATTGACGTTCGAGAGAGAAAATAAAGGAGTAGCTCGGTTTTAGGGTTTAAGGTTTTGAATTAGGGTTTTGAGTGCATAAAGATGTATGAAAGTTTATGAATAGAATATTTAGGTTTTATACATTGTAGAATGAGTGTAGTAGCTTGTACACAAGTGATGGTGAAGAAATTAGAATGAAAACGGAGGTAAAACAGCTATTTTAGAAATGACTTGTACATTGAGCTTTTAGAGATTTGTACTTTGAGTTGAAGAGATTTTATATTTCAAATGAGATGTTATATTGTCTGTACATATGCTTTAGTATCTTGTGAATTCACTTTATGTAACACCCCCATAAAATCACAACGCAGCGGAATACCACTTTGGGGTGCTACTTCATAGTATAAAGTACAAGTTATAGTAAACGACCTCAAAAGAGACGTTTGATAAAATGTCACATTCGATTTAAATAAATCAGAGTAAATTTAGGTCCCAATAATTTATGATTTAACAAGATTACAAGATTTCAATCATGATTCAATGTATATTTTAAAGATAAATGATTATCGAATGTGAAGAAAACCGAGTCCTTTAAGTTTTGATATCCACGCGACTCGAATGCTCCCAATGCTCAGCTAGCAATATAATAACCTATGAAAATACATACAAAAACGTCAACAATAATGTTGGTGAATTCATAGGTTTAAGTAAAAGCAGTATTGAAATAGTTCAAGAAATATTTCTGTAAGAAAAGTAGCGTTACAACATTTAGAAGAATTGTTATCGAAATCCAAGTAATGTTTCAATAAATCAAGTAATGTTCAATAGTGGACCACAAGGTTTAAGATCAGCCAGCGACAGTATTTCAAAGTATAATTCAACAGAATACATTGCAACGAATACAATGTATAAATCTTGATTGCATTGAGCTCATGACACCGAAGCCTTGACGTTAACACATATCTTGTATGTAATTCATGTTGCCCCATAACTAGGTATTATTGCCTTATACCTAACTTCTAAATACAAATTGTCCGTTGACTGGGTGCTCGAAAGGATTCGATTCATACCCCCGGACAGGGCTGTCAAACCCAATAGATCTATTTATTTGTACTAGCGCTCACCCATTATAGGCAATTAACAGTTCATGATGTGGGGTCTTTGGCAATAACTACTCATGCAATTGACCTCATATTTGGGTCCATCCAGATACCATAAAGTTTCTTGTGTCTAGTTATAAACAAGCAGTAACAAATGTATAGATATCATGATGGTAGGCAAGCAAAAGACTTTAGTAAAAACATTCATGTTAACGCTTATGTAGTAGTAACCCGATAAGTTATTCGTAAACAAGAATGTATCAACTGTATTAGAAATCATGTGGTAGATAAGCAAAAGCTTTAGGTAACAAAACCTTCATGTAACGCTTCTGTAGTAGAACGATAAGTTATTCGGTAAAACAAGGCATGTATCAAACATGTATTAGAAGTCATGTGTAAGATAACGCAAAAGGCTTTAGTATAAAAACATTCATGTAACGCTTATGTAGTAGCAACCAATAAGTTATTCGGTAAAATAAGCATGTATTCTCACCCCAAAAATAGTTTAAGAAAACCATTAAAAATGAAAAGGTGGGGCTATGAACTCACCTTGATGTTTTAGAGAAACTAGCAGAAATGCAGATAATAATCACAGTACAAACGGATAATGGAGCAGCTCGACCAAGAAGATGCACTAATTTAAGGGCTATCCTACTACTTAGGATAATGAATTTGGGTTCCCCGATAGTTGGTTACGTCAACGCAACACGTTGATAAAGGATTGAGGTTTCAAGTTGGATGAGTTTGGTGGGTGGTTAAATAAAATACACCGAAAAGAATACACAAAGTATGTAATATATTCCGCATATATTACATATGAAAAGAAACAATTATATAATTCATGTGGTGAATTACCATATAATAAAGAACTAACAAAGAATATGTCGCAAACATATAATACTTTACACGTATTATTTATAACGTACGAAAAAATACTCGTAACATATATTACTTCGAACGTTTTCGACAAAATTCACTCTTACTAAATAAATAAAACGTTCTTGCATAAAAGTAAACACACGTTTTAAAGTTACGAGTTAGATAAATGACGTTTTAAAGACTTTACAAAAGTTATAGTTGGGAATTATAAAATAATATTTTATAATTTAGTATTTCGTTACCCGTTTTAACTAAACTAGTTATCTTGTTTATAAAAGTATAGTTTTCGTTTATTTACCGATTCATTGTATTATTACAATTAAAAAAATCTTAAAACTATATAACTTTGTCATTTTATCGGGTTTCTAAAATAATATATATTGTAGCGAAAAATACTAAGTATAAAGTTTTGTAGAAAATTCGGCATGACCTATTCGTTTATAAAACGTTTCCATTTTTACCAAAATCAATGTTTTCCCACTCAATCAATCCACGTCGCAATTTATCCGTGTTGCATGATATATATATATATATATATATATATATATATATATATATATATATATATATATATATATATATATATATATATATATGTTTAGACAAAATCAATCAAATAAATAATTAAAAGTAAATTAAAATAAAAGAACAAAATAACACAACCAAACACACCCTTCCTGCTACAATACGCAGATCCAAACGCCCCTTTTGGGCAGTTTAACCACAAAAACAAACACACCGATTCGGGGTTTTTATTTAACCCAAACGCACCCTTATTGTTGTAACATCCAGAAACAAACACCCCTTATGGGGCTGCCCAAAACCAAACAGCCCTTTGGCTGTTTAACCACACAAACAAACGCCCTTGCGGGCTGATTTTAATACCAAACACCCCCATTGGGTGGCTGTCACAGCCGAACACACCCCAGGGGGCGGCTGACTCGCACCTGGACGCACCCTTATGGTGCCAAACAGCGCACCCGATGATGGTGCAAACCACCAAAACCAAATGCAGCCTCTTGGCTGTTTTATACCAAATGCACGTACGAGGCCATAAAATGCAGAAACAAACGCCCCTTACGGGCTGCTAAATCGCAGCAAGCAACCACCCCTTTTGGGGGCTGCTGTCCACCGAACCAAACGCACCCTTGTGTGTTAACAGCCAAACCCGAACGCCCCCTTGCTGCCATATACCAACCAAAATCAAAAATGAATGGTGAAGTGATGGTGATACAAGGCTGTAACAGTGGTGGTGAGGGTGGCGGTGCATGGCGTCGGTGGTGGCAGATTTGGTGGCTGTCGGCTGTTACAATAGGGTGTGATGGTGCGACGGTTGACATGGTGGTGAGGGTAGTGGTAATGTGAGGTGCGATTGTGGTGGCACCGGAGATGAAGGTGGCGGTTGCATGATGGCGATGATGTTCGAGGATGGAGATGGAGATGGTGGTGATGGTGTGGGTGGTGCGTAGGTGATGGAGATGGCAGCGGGGTGATGATGGTGGTGGTGTTATGGTGGGCTGCGGTGGGGAGGCAGCCGGAGGAGAGGGCGGCGCGTGGAGAAGCGTGAGTGTGGGGATCGAGTGGATCGGGCGATGAGAATCGTTTTTATAAAGTTTTGGGTTCGCCGGAGTTTGGCCGGAAAACATGGCCGGCGGCGGTGGAGGGGGAGGCTGCCGGAAAACTTGAGAGAGAAGGAGTGTGTGTGTTTTTTTTTCTTTTATAAAAATGAAATGAAAAAAAAAGATATAAGTTTTTATTTATATATAAAACTTTTAATATGAAATGAAAAGTATATAATAGTTAGGGGTAAATTTTGTAAATATTTCACAGGGACCTAACGTGTAACTTTTGTTAATTATTGGTTCGGGACTCGTTTGAGCCACTTAACGGATGATTTAAATTACGAAACTTGCGCCATTACGTTCGGAATAATTTTTCCTATAAAAATGAGTATTTACTTGATAATATTTCATAATTATTTTTATAACATTTATAAAAATGTTCGTTATTCCATTGATATCCTGATTATACCTAGTCCAAAGGAAAATAAATCTTAACCCGATTATTCGCGTTTTTAATAAACGTTTCGAAATAAACGTTAAATATTTTATTAAATATTTTTATTTAATAAAAGTGATAATTAAATATAATTTAATTATTTTCGTGTCGGCCCACGTTGTTCTCGTGTCAAAAAAATTTGCGAGTGTATTTCGGTCACTTTCTGCCCGTTTCTGGGTCTCGGGCAAAACTAAAAAGTTGTCTGAAATGTCGTTTTACATCAAATCGCTTTAGGGTCCAAATCGTGAAAACGTGATTTAGTGGTTCGTTTTTGATAAATTCTATGAATTAAATTATTTCCTTTTTCGTTTTCGAATCAAATAATTTAAAATAATTTTTATAAACGCCAACATGTAATAATAAATATGATTTATTATTTAAATATATTCCGAAAATTGACGGTTGTAATAAAAAAGCCACAATTAACCTTTATGAGCTTTAAAGAAATCCAACTATTCTATGTTTAGCATCAAAACTTATACTCTACTCTATCATCTCTTGTTCTTCACAATTTAAAATTTCTAATAAAGAAACTCGTGAATACTTAGCCTAATAAATCGATCTTTGCATATTTAAAATCAATTATGGGAACTTGCAAAGTCTTGAATTTTTTTCTAGACTTGCGTTTTATAGCTCCTTGTATAAAAGATTAGCAAAATCAATCTATACACGTTAAGGAGAAAGCTAAGATATATAAAATCGGTCGGGTCAAAATTTATTTTTCGTTCTCACCAATGGAAAGCCTACATTCGTGTCAAAACACTTATTATTTTTATCAACTATTTTCTATATTTTTTTTCATTATTTTCTACACACATTTTTTTTCTGACAAAATTTTAAAATTTTGGTCAAAACAGGGTTGCGAGGGACACATCAAGGCACAGGTAAGATCACATTTCGATAGAAATCCCCACCACACTTAGAATGGAACATTGGCCTCAATGTTCAAAAATATTGGGTTTTACCCCCACACTTAGGAACGAAAAAAATGCAAAAAATTCCAAGTATGAAAAGGGAAACATAATATATATACATGATCAGGATTAAGGATTCCAAAATAAGCAGAAGATCAAAGACCTGGCGATTGGAGGATTGAAAACAAGCACGGGTCTTCTTGATCTTGAGGAATCCTCCAAAAATAATACCACATACCATAGAAAGAAGCACGCCCCCACACTTGGGCTATAAAATATCACACTTACTTATTAAACAAGAAAATAGAAAGAAGAAAAGACACGGGTTGCCTCCTGAGAAGCGCTTGTTTTTATGCGAGTCTCTAGCTTGACTCTCCCCGAATTCCTTTGTCCTTGGGGCAGAAACAGAAGAATGGAAAAATCACCATCGGATTTTCATATGCCACCAGCTTAAGAGAAGAAAAATGAAAAGTGGAGATGCCGGGGTCAAAAATAGTATCCTCACTCCCGGAAGAGAGAAGAAAAGAAGAATCCACCGAATAAGTGAGAAAAGGAAGAAATATTCGGATAACAAATGTGATGGGAAAATAATGGCGATCCTCAAAGGTTAACTTCACAAATGTCAGAGAAAAACTTTTTTCATAAATCTTGGGGTCGAAAACTTTGTCCTCGGACATCAAATCATCGTACAAAATATTTTTCCATTCATTTTCTTTTGACTCTAAATCAAATAAATCGTCATTCTCTTCGAGAGGCGGTTCATCGGTGAACCCCTCGAGAATGGAAGCAATGCTTATCATAGGAGTAGATGGATCATGGTGAAGTAGAAACTCAATGTCGTCTCCTGGAGCGAGACACTCATCCTCATTAGAATCATAAAGAGGTGTGACTAGGAAAGTTGACTCATCAAGGTTGGAATCATAAGAATCATTGCACTCGATGTCCTCCAACATCCCATTAAAAAAAGGATTTACGTCACTAGAGATATATTCGTCGTCAAATTCAAAAAGAGGGTTCGAGTAAATTTTAACATCTTTCGGAACGTCCTCATCGGATAGTGACTCGTCATCACTAGAAGTAAAATCGTCATTTGAATCGAAAAGAGGGTTAGAGAAAGTCATGGATTTTTACTCAAAAATGGGAGAGAAATCATCACTCGAAGGTAAAACGCTCTCACTATCACTACCGGATGTATCCTCGGACTCTCTTGGGATTGGAACAAGGTCCTCAACACTGGACTTTATAAATTCGTCCGATTCCTTTTCAGGAATAGTGCTAAGATGCTCATCCCCCATACTGAGAGAGTCCTCGAGCTCCATAATAGAAGACACGGGTGCGAGAGCAATAGATGGAGAAATTTGAGGCATATCTTTTAAAGGAATAGAATAATTCAAATCTTTACCTTTGCAATGCTTTGGTGAAGATGTCTGCTAACTGATACTTAGTCTTGACGAAGTAAATCTCAACCACACCATTTTTGACTTGTTCTTTGATAAAGTGATACCGGACATCAATATGCTTCGATCTTGAATGCTGGACGTTGTTACAGCAGAGAGCAATGTCACTTATGTTATTACAATACGGAGGGATTTTGTTGAATTCAAATCCATAATCTGTCAGTTGTGATCTCATCTATAGAATTTGAGCACAATATCCAGATTAGCCAATGTATTCTGCCTGTGTACTGGAGATAGTAGCGCTTTTCTGCTTCTTTGATGACCAGCTGACAAGCATGTCTCCTAAGAATTGGGCACTGCCAGAAGTACTTTTTTGTGTCTTGACACCCGTCATAATCCACATCTGCAAAAGCTGTTAGTGCAATATTGGTATCTTTCGAGTACCAAAGGCCCATATTCGTGGTACCTTTTAGGTATCGAAAGATTCGTTTTACGGCATGTAAGTGCTTTTTGGTAGGCCGTGCCTGATCACATGCAAACTGCAAATACGAGATCAGGTCTACTGGATGTAAGATACATAAGGGAGCCGATCATTTCACGGTAATGTATAGGATCGATTGTTTTCCCCTATAGATCTTCATCCAGTTTGGTTCTGTCCACCATAGGGGTGTCAACCGATTCACTAGAATCCATACCATATTTCTTAAGGATTTCTAAAGTATATTTTGTCTGGTTTATAAAGATGCATCTGGGACTTTGAGAAATTTGTTGTCCGAGAAAAAAAATGACATTTTGCCCATCATTGACATCTTAAACTTAGAACTCATTTTATCAGTAAATTTATCACATAGACTGAGATCAGTAAATGCAAAGATTATATCATCGACATAAATTTGTACCATGAGTATGTCTTTGCCTTCTTTCCTTGTAAATAATGTGGGGCTGATAAGGTCATTTTTACACGCACGTTTATCAAATAAACCCTCTAATATAATATATACATATATAAAATACATATACAATACGTAAGCAAAGTATCATACAAATTATTCTTAGGAAAGAATAATAAGTAATCAACACGGGTATCGTTTTCCTCAGCGAGAGATGAATGGAAATCTACATTTAAGTTGTAAATCAAGCTTGATTGTCATTCAAGTTTTTAGTTTTGGCTTTAAACTATTTTTATGCTTAAAATTAAACTAATATTAATTCTAAGGTTTAAAACTACAAGATTAAACTAAAATTAATCTAAAAGATATAAATGACTAATATGCTTGCTAAGTGACGTGAAAAGTTCATCAAGTGTGAATTAAAGTTTATTAACGAATTAACGTCCTTAGAAAAGATAATTATCTCACAACATTGGCTTATATTGACAAAAATCTCTTAAAAGATATTAATTACTACATGTGTCGTTTAACTATTTTTCCGGATTTTGCCCTTCAAATTATTTAAACCACAAATCTAAATAATCCAAAATTATTAATCAACTAAACCTTTTTCTAATCCACACTTGAATCCCAAATCACAATTTTACTTAACAAGCACTCTTTACACAAGCACTGAATTAAACAACTTGCAACTCATAATGATAAAATACAGCTAAAGCAAATAACTTTAAAAATAAGCTATACTAAATAATTGAAAAATGAGAGAGAAAAGTGAAAACCGAATTGAAGAACCGCAAATAAACTAGAATACCCGACCCCCCCTTGCTGTAAAAAATTTATTTAGACTAAAACAAATAATCAAAATTAGGTCTAGCTAAATACACCCTAAGCTCCAGCCTCATGAGTTGACCTGGTAACCATGTAACGAAACAAATAATAACACACAGTATAACAATAAGCATTTTATTTCACAACTTTTAATCAACTAATTCTTTTATTAAACCGGATCCCACTTCTAACAAACTAAATGAGGCTCTCTAATAGGAAGAGACACCGAATTCGCAGTCACCATTTCAAACTCACAAGCTCCAACAGTTTTATAAACCAAGACGGCCCAATTATGAATTTTCTACAAACCAAACGTGGTAATGTCAACAGTGTGCAAGATTAAGAACTAAACAATGCAATCATGTAATTTTTTTTAAACTAATCTAACTAGACCGAATTAACCGAGACATGAAATTAAATAAGCTAAAACGAGTTCTAGTACGAATAAGCTAAAACTAAAATGAAGAATAAACATTTAAACCGATTAAAAACCTCTAAGAAGCACTTTAACATTTTAGCTAAGACGAGTTATCGAACAGATTATTCAGATTAGAAGAATAGCATATAAGCTAGAAGAAGGAATTAAGCACTCGAAAATAAAGAAAAGCAAATAAGCCAAAAAAAAGCTTATTTCGAAACTTATTTAAACCTGAACATAACAGAAAATAAGTACCTAAAAACCAATAAACTAAATATAGCTTATTAGTTTTAATCCATTATTATTAATAACAACGAATAAGCTCAGAAAATAAGCCCAGATCGTATAGCTTATTTGTAACAATAAGCCGAGAGAAGAAAAAGAGAAAATAAGCCGAGAAAAAGCAATCCAAACACAAACTTTCATATCATATCAACAAGTTAACGTTTTACAAAATAAGCTGAACGACTAAGAATGGAAGAATAAACTCACTAGTTAGCATATTAGAATAGTGCATAATAACGAACCATTAAGCCAAAGTAATTAGCAAAACATGATTTCCATTAATCTCAAACCATTCTTAATATAATATTTCAATAAGCTTTTGATTTAAACAAGTTACAATAAGCAAGAAATTCGAAATAAGCTAAATCTAAATAAAAATAAGCTAAAACAACAAGTAAGAGAACTTTTAAAAAAAACTAAATCCTACTTCTAAAACTAACTAAAAAAAACTATGAGGGGAGCTAACTAAAAAAAATAAATTCCTAGATAGATCCAAATGAAGGGAGCGGATGGTGCTTTTATAGGGGTGAGGGGGTGAACTTGTAAAATTGCTCCAATCATTGAGAAATAATTTAGCCAATCATTGGCTCGGGATTTGTATCACACGGATTGAGAGGTACCATGTAAGAGGATCAAGCCGGTAACCTTGTGACACGTGCCCTCTTACAATGCTTAAATTTAACGCACCAATTAAGATCAAGCTAGAACGAGACAGTGATGGAAAAGTTCATGCGAAGAAAATTGATGATGTACCATGTTCTGTAGAAAAGGGAAATGTTAATGTGGTGAAAGTAGCTAATCATAAAGTTATTAACGCTGCCAAAGACAAAATAGTTCAATTCATAAAAAAGAAAGTGCCTAAAAAGATAAACGCTAAAGTTACGATAAAAAGAAGTGCTAAAGCTGTAGAAGTGTCTCCTGATAAAGTTGTTGATGCAGCAAAAAAGAAAGGGGCTGCAATAACACAATTAAACAGCCAAGAACTGCAACTAAAATCATTAAAGATGATTATCAAACGCCTAAAAGAGGAAACAAGAGAGTAGCTCAAGTTTTAGAAGATGATCTTATTCTAAGTGGAAAGCGTATGGTAAATCCCTTATTTGCTTTAGTGTCACCATATTTTGAGAGGAAAACCATGTATACAAAACCATTTTCTATAGCAGAGAAGAAAATTCTTGAATACATATGGAGTTACGATAGTCCAGAAGGGTAAGTTATTTACTGCATTAAAATTTATATTGTAGTGCATTACTACTAATTTCTTATTGCATTGCTACTAATTTCTTAGTGCATTATTACTTACTTGTTACTGCATATTAAAAAATGTGCAGGGATATAATTTTCACTGGAAAAGGCTTAGAAATAGAATGTATCTGGTTCTTTAGCCTTTATCCTGAAATTCAACTTTCCAGCAATATAATTGACCTATGGAGTACTATACTAAATGATGAAGAGAAATACAGAGGGAAGCAGTTAGTTACAAGAAATATATACTGTAGTACAGGAATGCTGGTAAGTTTTTTTAATTCACTAGAATATATACATTAATGCACTATAATATAAACTGTGATGCCCTAGACTTAATTTTGTTTGGTGTTTGTGAGAAAATGATCAAGTGTGCCTAATTATGCTTATAATGTGCTAGGATTTGAACTGTGATGCTGTATTAGTAAATAGTCATGAGGTAACCTTAGTTTTGTTTGGCGTTTGTGATAAAATGAGTGAGTGTGCCTGATTGTGTTTGTGATGTGCTAGGATTTGAACTGTCATGCACTAGGATGAAAATGAGTGTCCTTGATTATGCTTGTTAGTGGTAATTATGTTTGGCGTTTGTCCGAAAATGAGTGAGATTGCTTGGTTATGAATGTGATGTGCTCGAATATGAACTTTGCATGAAGATGTAAATAGGCATGAGGTAGTGGTAATTGAAATTTTTATATGCTAATAAAACTTTTCATGTATTTATAAACAGCCACCTCATATGGTTGAAAATAAAAAGGAGCTGATACAGAATAGAAGAGCATTGTTTATTGAAAATATTGAATATATTTTGAAGGAGGCAAAGAAATTTTTTTTGAATGATGTTCATTTGGTAAGTCAACAAAAATATATATTATTATGATTTTCAAATGCTGTAATTTTTTTATGAAAATATAATAATTTTAATGCTTTAAAATATATATACATGTTTTCTTCCCATGCATAAAATTGTCAGAAGAAGAAGAATCAAGTAATCATTACTATCTTATTTGTTTTAATATGATAACTGCTGAAATAGACATCATTGACAACATTAAGAATGATCTTGAAGATTTACACTTAAGATATGGTCCATACCCAATGGCTCTGGTAAGTTTTTTTAATGCTTAAGTTCTTTAAGTCAATGCATTAGGATTAATAGCATAATGCATTAGAACATAAACATATATTCAGTAGAACATAAACTATAATGCAGTAGTACTTAAACAGATATTCAGTAGGAACTGTGACTCTTTATATCACACATTTCAAAGTCATTTATCCCTTTATATCTGTTTTTCTATATATCATACATTTCAAAAACAATATTACAGGTTAGATGTAGTGCATCAATGTAGTTCTTTCTACTGCATTATAGTATTAATGCATAATTCTAGTGCTTCACTGTATTTGTTTGTACAGCATTATAGTATTATATTAATAGAATCTTGTATATTTTCACAGATCAAATCATTTATCGATTACCTTGAATATATAAAGCACCCAAAAGTAGATGCGTTTTTTTTAGCAATTCCAAAAATACTGCAAATGACTTGGAGGACAACCTACAATGCTGTTGACTGCCAGATTGTTTGTAATGGGCAATGGAAAGTATCAATGGCAGCGGTGTATGGATAAATAGCATGAAGAATGAAAAAGAAGATCAAAAATCCCAGATAAATTTCTTTCGTGCAAAGTACTTGGCAAAGATTCTTCTATTGCCTTATAATACGAGCAAGGAAGAATTAATCAAAGAAGGAAATGAAAAGTGGAAGAAGCAACAAAACAAGTCAAACACGGTAACAAACATGGATATTAAAGTTGATAAGAAGTTGATGAAAAAGTTCAATGAAACTTTACAAAAAAGCTTATTCTAGATGATTGCAAGAATTATGAATGTTTAAATTATCAGTGTTTGTATGTTTGTTGAAAACTAAATGATTTTAGTTTTAATAATACTTTTTCATTTGTATATACTTAATATCTGTTTAATAATATTGGTGAATTCCAGGTTATATATAACTGTTAATCTGTTAATAATATATGTTTAATAATATTGGTTTGTTTACTGTGTAAATGATTTGCTAAACAATGCACTATAATGCTAGACAATGCAGTAGCATTAATGATATAATGCACTACGATTATCTAGTAAAACATAATCTATAATGCGCTAGGATCAAACCTATGATATTAAGTTATACATTGAACAAATGTGAAGATGCAATAGAATTATAAGTATAATGCACTAAGAAAAATGAAAAAAAAAACATTTACACACAAAGTTAAACTATTAATATACAAGGATTATAATGTTTATTTAGGATTATACTTATTATAGTATTATTTATACCACCTAGAATATACAAGTCTACTACACATAATGAATTTAATCTACTATACCAGCATGTATATATCTTCTACACCACACTAATTATTTCTATGCATTTGTACTGTCACAATGTATGAATGTGCTGCATCACAATGTAATTCTACTGCTCATTAAATTTCATCCACAGATCTTCATTCACTTTAACATCATTATATGTTAGAATTCAAGACTTTTTTGGTTTCTTCTTGATGTATTTTTCTAATTTTTTCAATAAAATCTCCTTCGACTCGTTAAAGCTCATAAGTAAGATTTTTACCAAGTACTTGGCGCGTAGAATCTTCATTTTAGTTAAATTTTTAGCACATCACAGACATAATCATGTACATCTAAGCTAATAAACTTTTATTATAATATAAAAAAAATACTTTTTATGCTTAATTTTTTTTTTGCTAAATACTTATGTAATTATTAATTTAAAAAAATAAATTGTGAAATTCGGGTTGTTAGGGTTATCTGGTCAAACCGAGAACAGAACCAAATTTAAATTCAGTTTTTGGTTCTGTTTGGTTGAATCCTAGTTCGGTTTGGTTCGGATCCTCTATTTATAGTTTCGACCCGTATCACTTTTGCTCCCTTGACAAACTTTTTCACATAAACTAAAAATTAACTAGAACTTTAGGGTCCATTGTAATAATAACAGAAACCCCATCCTAAAAACACCAAATCCTTCAACATCCTAAAAAACCAGACATTTTTCATTTTAACAAAAAAAAATCACCAAATATTTACATCCTAAAAACTATTATGTAAACGATGGTTAAAACAAATCCACCAAATCTTTCAACATCTAGTAAGTTAATAAAATTTGTTTTTTTTGTATTATAATCGTTCAAACAACTAATATTTGATTTTTTGTGTTTGTATTAATCTAAGTATGATATATTTAGAGTTTGATTGACACTGACATCAGGTTTTCTTCTAGTTTTGGATAAAATATAGAGAAAAATGGATATAAAACGTGTTTAAGAAAGTTGCATGCAAGGTGTTTGATAAAATGTCTCAACTAGAATTTATTACTGTGATGCACATGAAATACTAATGCATTATATGTTAAAAAGTGAGGCAGTAGGTTATATATTGTCTGTTATATAAAGTTTTTCTATTTAAATGATGGAGTATGTTATTGTGTGTGTAATTTAAGGTTACATTAGCTCAGGCTAAATGAATTTTATGTGCTCGAAAAGTTTTTTTGGGTGTAGATGTTAGTTGTTTTAAAGTGATGTAGTAGGTAGATGTTAGTGTTATAAAGGTATATTTGAATGATCAATGCAGTTGTTTTAGTGAAGTGATGCAATAAGTAGATGTTAGTTGCATATGAGGTTAAATTAGGCTAGGCGAAATGTGTTTGATTTGCCAAAAAGTGTGCATGTGTGTGTTTGAAAGTTTAATGTAGTTCTTGTATTGAAGTGATGCAATAGGGACTTATATGTGGTGTATGAGTTAAAGTAAGGTTACGTCAAGAGCGTATTAGTTGTTGAAAAAAGTATTTGTGTGTGTTTGTATGCTACTAATGCTGCTGATGTAATAAAGTGTATACGTGCGTGTTTATGCGTTGTTGCTGTAGTTGGTTTTATGAAGTGATGTACTAGGAACTTGTTTATTGAGTATGAGTCTAGGTTAGGTTATGCGCAGAGTATTTTACATCAATGAATATGTTTTAATAAAAAGGTACTGATATGTAGTTTATATGTATGATTCGTGTTAAAAATTATGATGTAGTTTATATGTATGTGATATGCTAAAATAAGTATTCAGATGCAATATTTTATATATGAGATATTGTTTTTCAAAAAATTGATTTTTTGTGTTTAAATATGTATGTGATTTCCTAAAAATAGTAATGAAATGAAGTATATTGAAATATGTTGATAATACTTTTTTGTGATGCAATAGAAAATAAGGGAAAAAGACTTGAAGTTTTCATAGAAGAGAAGGATAAAGAGGATAAAGCTGATGAAGATGTTCCAGATATTAAAAAGGGAAGATCGACAAGCACTTCTATAAGTAAGTATTTTGTTTAATTTTTAATTTTTGTGATGCAATAGCTTATGTTTAATTGATTGGTTTTTGTTGAATTTGTACCAAAAAATTAAATTAGATGCAGTAAGTTATTGTTAGTATTCATGTAGATGATTTAGGTTAAAATTGATCAACTTAGTTGTTGTTATTCATTTGGTGTAATAGAAATTCAACTGAAGTGCAGTAGGTTATTCATTTGGTGTTCATATAGGTAGATTAGGTTAAATTTCACTAATTGAGATGCCTTTTTTGCGAAAATTGAATATTTTTTGTTGAATATGTGTTTGATTTACTAAAATCTTAACTGAAAAGTAATTTAATGCTGTAGAAATGCAATGCATTAGAATAAAAAAATTATTATAATGCATTATTTGTTTATATGTTGTATTTGTTCACTTGTATGATATGATGTTATTGATCTGTAAATTTAGGTATTGAAAGTATTGCTGATCATATTGGAGCTAAAAAGAAAATTTTTGGTAAAAAGACTGATGTTGAACCGCATCCAATTTCTATTGATGAATATAATGATTCAGAATCTGATTCTGAATATACTCGAATTATAAAGAAAACGAAGGTTAAAAGGACTACAGTAGAAGAAGAATTTGTAGCATCAAAAAGAAAAAATATGGAGAAAACGATGACTGATTTAAAAAATAAGAATAAAAAATTTGATGATGTTGAAGAATCAGAATCTGATATGGATTCAACACAAGTTAAAAGAAAAAAAATCGTAAAATGATTGTAATTGAGATATATTCCGAAAGTGATGAAGAAAGTTCTCCAGTTGAAAAGAAAGAAAAGATAAAAATGGTTTTGACTGAGAAGTATTTGAAGAAAAAATGTAAATTGGTTGTTGAAGATTCTAAAATAACAAAGAAGGATTTAAGAAAGAAAGGGAAAATGGTTGTCCCAATAGATGAAGATGAGGAACTATGAGATGAAGATAATAGAGAATATTTCAAGTCAAAAAAATTTCAGGTATGAGATGCAATTCAAGCACACACTATTTTACTATTACATATTCAATAAGGTTTATTTTCTATTGTATTACTTAGAATTTTCCTAATACATTAAAATTTATTTCCTAGTGCATAAAAGATTTATTTTTAGAGCATTAAAGCTTTATTTGATAATACATTAATTTTTTCCTTAGTGCATTAATGTTTATTTCCTACTGCTCTAAAGATTATTTTCTAGTGCATTAAAGTCTATTTTACTAAATGCATGTATTGAAGAATAGTTTAATACAAAATTTGTCAAAAGGAAATCTGTTATTGGACGAAATTGATCACAAGCTAGATCAAGCATCGGTTTTAAACCCTGAGGACGATCAGTTAAAGAAAATAATTAAAAAGAGAAACAATTTATTCTTTAAATCATATATTGGTGGAAAAAA
>BQNB010013505.1:0-36025 GCA_026074375.1 Tanacetum coccineum | reverse complement strand
GCTCTCGCGTGTTTTCGTCCCTTGTTGTGTGTTTATATATGTTTACGTTTATTTACACACATAAATAAGGGGTGAGCTTACGCGAGTCAATTACCAAGCCCAAACAAATCATATCATAGTAACCATGGAGTCATGAGCTCCAAAATTGTGAAAGACGTGGAATGTACCCAAACATCAGTCACCAAATATACATATATCATAATGTCATAATCCATCGAATACAAAATAAATCTAGGATGCATCCATACGCCCCTTAAACAAATAATAATCTTCATAATGCGCATATAATATCAAATGGGGGACGGTGTGAGAAATCACTCACCCACACATGAGTCATGCCAAAGGTGCATCAATGACACGACCATGTTACCTTCATGGCTAGGAAACAAATAGTGGCTCGGGTCTCAAACTGAAGGGTTCAAAGCAAAGTCATATCAAAGTTCATTTCAAAGGGATCATAGCAAAGGTTCAATGTCAAAGGTTCAAATATCAAAGGTTCAATGTCAAAGGTTCAAATATCAAAGGTAGCATAGCAGGGTTCAAATAGAACATAATAACAGATCATATAAGAAAGCCAAGATAAAAGGCTCAGAGCAAATGCAAAACACATAAGAAATCAAAGATAGAGAGGAATATGTCATGAGAAACCTTAACGATAAGGTCAGAATATCTGTACCTTATTCCGAAGCAAAGCAATAATCAAAGAAAACACCACAGGAATATCAAAATCACTCCCTCTTGACCGAACCTAAAGAAATGATGAATTCGAATTACAAACCATTCATTTAAGTTATACTTTCCATTTTTAGTAACTTTCCATTTTTAGTAACTTTCCATTTTTAGTAACTTTCCCATTTTAGTAATATTCATCATTGAGATCTATTAAGGATTTTTGAATAAGTTTAGGGACTTAACATTCAAACCTTACAAGATCATGTTAAATATGACAACCTTTCCATATTTTATGGGGTTTTAATATTTCAAAATCAACAATTTCAAGGTTAAAAGTGTAAAAATTAAAAGTTTCACATTTTATTCAAATTATACCTTCCATATCTGTATTTACAATTCAAACCCTTTGTTAAGAATATTACACAAATTACATATATAGAGCCCTTTTGTTTATTATAATTATTTAAACAATAACTCTTAATTAATCCATAATTACAAAACAAGTCCTTATAATATCAAATGACATTTTAAACCCCCAAACTTATTTTCTTATAAAATATAAGTATAATAACATGTCTAATATAATAACATGTCTAAAACAGACCCCATAGTTTCAGAAATTACAAAATAAGTCCTTATACTTTTAAAATCACAATCGGCTAACAAATAAATCACTAAAACCCTAATTAAATTTTTCCCAATTACAACCAAAATTATTACCCAATAATTAGCATTTATTGCACCTGGAAAAATTATCAAAACCCTAACCCTAATTTTATTTCTTTCCTTTTTCCTTTTATTCGAAATCGGCAAATAAGATAAATCCCCAAATAATTATTCGAATCCTTCCTAAATTTTTCCAACAATTTATCTGAGTCATATATGATATAAAAAACCTTAGAAAAATATAAAATCAATTGTACAAATAATTTTTATGCCGATTTCATAATTAGCTAAAAATTAGGGTTTCGAACATGTTTTAATTTATAAAATCAATATAACATGCATGATAATTTTTCTTAAGCATTTTATGAATTATAATGATGAAAAATGAGGTACAAAAATACCTTTGATGATCCTTGGTGATTTTTCGAATTATTGAACCCGGTTGTGATTTACGAACCCAAAACAAATACCACAATCGAACCAAGCCTTAAACAATCTTTCCAATATTTTTCCCACGATCCTTGACCTTCAAAACACCTTAGAAAATTCGTCCTTGCCCTTGAAAGAACTTTTATGCCGCCACTTTGATTTTTTTAGGGTTTCGGGATTTTTAGTTTTTAGGAATTAATAAAATGAAATGTATAAAAGATATACTAGGATATTAGGCCGAATTTTGGGCTTTTTAATTAGACTAAAATCAGATTTTAAAATTAGCCAAATTATTTTGTAATTATCTTAATTTTATTTAACTTAATTTGTAAAATATAATTAACTAAATATACATAATTTCGGCAAACATATATATATAGATATTAATTATTTTTCTTACATAATATAAAGTATTTTAATCTTACATAATTTTCATAATTGTCACATGTTGTATTTTTTATAATTTCTAACATTTAAATGAAGTTTTATTTAAGCTTTTATGAAATTTTCTTGCATTAGGGGTATTTTGGTAATTTTACACTTGTTGAGATTTTTAGGTTTTACATATCTTGTATAGGACTCCTTGTGCTATAAAAGGAGTCCTTAGGTTAGAGTAGAAATACACATCTTTAATATTAATCTGAAATACATTCTCTCATAGCTTTAAGGTTGTGTAAACCCTAGTACTAGTTGAGTACTCGTATTATTACATCAATAATATTAAAGCTTTTTGTGTAGCTCATTGTTCCATTCATTTCATTGTTATTCTTCTTGATCATTAAATGTTAGATTCCGCATAACCTTTGGTGAAACATCTTAACAAATTTTCTCTCATTGTTAGTTTTGATTTATCCAAGGTGACAATAACTATCCTCTCAAAAGAGATAATGAAAGACATCGTGAACGTGCGATAACTGCTGAGGAAGCGCCAAACGATACGACACCTCTCAATACGTGACCTCATATCCAGGACCAGGAGTAGTACGACACAGCCTCTTACGAAGCGGTAACCACATCTCAGGAATCTCAGTATCATGAATCGGAGATGGTAGCGCATCTCTCCGTCTAATCCCAGCAGCTCGGGATCCCAGAGATCCCTCAACATAAGTAGGGCTAATGGGTGGTGGTATAGGTAATGGTGGAGAGGGTATATGAGGAAGTGGTGATGAGTATGGTGAGAGAGGTGATGGTGGTGGAGTAGGTAAGGCTAACACTCTCTCAGCAACTTCCTCGGAGAGGAAAGGTGTCGGCGCCTGGGTTCGGATGGACATCCTAGCCGTGGCGCGATAAGCAATGTATGGGTCCTGGTCAGCTGAATAAGCAACAGCTGCAGGCTCGGCAGGAGCTAAGTGCTCATCCTCTGCAACATCATCATCATCTCCTCTGTCAGCAGGATAGTCAGCTGGATCCTCCTCAGGATCCTCCTCGTCATCCTCCTCTAGGTCCTCCTCGGGGTCGGACTCCGGTATATATCCTGGTGACTGATGAGTAGGTGAATCAGCAGCAGGCAGTGGCTGCTCCTCAGCCGGGAATACCTCATCGTCTACCGGTAAGAACTCCGGGTAGACAGGCTCCGGAACGAATGGTACATAGATAGGTGAAGGTGGTGCCTGCTCTGGCTCCTCAGGGCCAGGCACATAATCTGGTGATGGTGGTCCCTCAGGGCCAGGTATGTTAAGGTCCGGCAACATGCGTGAAACCTCAAAAAATAGGTCTCGACTCCTGGTGGACCCATGTATATTCGTCTCAGATACTGATGTGTATGTAACCGTAGAGTGCTCAGAATCTGACATGATAGTATCTGAAATCAAAAATTAGCTTATATAAGTATATTAATATAAGATTATCATCCCTATATACGTAATATATATAAACACGTATATCAATTTTGCATGTATATAGCCTAACCGACTAATGCAACAATTTGTATATGAATACCCCGTAAAAACCCTTTTGTATGTATGCAATGTTTGAAAACGGTTATAGTCCAGCAAAAACATTTTGACCTGGTTCTCTATAACCTTGGCTCTTGATACCAATCTGTAACACCCCCAAAATGGGTCGTAGCGGAATAAGGATCCGGGGCATGTTACTTCAAGATCAACAGCACAAGATATATATAAGAACGACACAAAGTCGTATTTAAACTGATACATTTGATTTAAATAAAAGACATATTACAAAGCTTATAGCTTTGACTTGTTCTTTGTTTCATATTACAAAGACAACATAGAATTCCCAAAACATGTTACTATAAGTCTTTAAACAGTACTATCCATAAACATATTCCATTGCATCTGGCACCTGTGCCTATTGATTGAAAACATTGCTTAAAACGTCAACAAAAATGTTGGTGAATTCATAGGTTTATGTATTTAAATTATGCAGGACCGCAAGACTTTCCCGTGATGTTACAACATATGCCAAAAATCACAAAACCAGATTACTGTTGCACTAAGCTCATGACACTGAAGCTCACCTATATTTGCTATTTAGCAGTTATTTGCCCGTACAGACTGTTGTAACACACAAAATCAAAGTCCGACTTATGGTCAACGTCGTTCCCAGTGATGCTAATCACCCAAAAGGGGAGGTTTATTCCCAAATAGATCTATTTATAACATTCGCGCTCACATAATGCAATTAACAACTACATCTATGCAATTGACAGTTCATGATAATGGGCTCAGGAGGGTTATCGCTACTTAGGAATCACATCATCTAATTTCTTAAAAACACTTTGGTATCCAATTTATAAAACAAGAATGTTCTCACCCCGAATATAATAAATCCAGTATATACTGTAAAAGTGGGGCTATGAACTCACCTTGAGTACAGATAGTCCAAATAATCACAGAATAAAACGTCACGCAAGACGATAAATGCAACCTATTTAAATTAAGGTCGTATAAGTACTGAGTACTTTAATTAATAACATTGAATATAATCTTATAGTTGTTACATCGTACTATCGTTCGGGCTATCATAAATAAAGAGGTCATGACATGACGTACGAGGAGTTTAGGACACTTTAAGATCATAATCCATACAAATCATCGATACGCCATCCGAGAGGCCTATATGAAACTACCTAGTAATATAGCACTTTGATAACCACTCAATTTTCTATATAGCATATATCACCGACTAATCGTGTTAGTAAATAATTTTTTATAAAGTGTAAAAGTTTATAAATATACTTTATAGTAAAAAAATGACCTATTTGGTGTGTTTAAGCCCCGTTGCTCGCGTTTCTTTCGTCACGTCTTTTAGTACGACGATGCGATCAAATTATTACAATTTCAAGGTTTTTAAAATTCTGCGATGATGGTAAAATTATTTGTTCACAAAGCTTCATTTGTTTTTAGGGTTTTATTAGGTAAAATTGTCATTCGTATTCAACTTATTCGTTTTAACTGCCGTTATGTGATTCCTTCGGTAGTATCGTTTTTGTTATTAAAGAGGTATGATATTTTATAAAGTAAATCCGTGGTAGAATAGTATTTTTTATGTTCATTAGTTTATAAAATTACTTTTATAAACTTTAATTTCGAAAACGTGTAGTTTATTCGTTATATTTCCTTTTTTTGCGATTCTTGCGTTTTGCTACGATCTCGTAATCAAAAGTTATATGATATTTTAGGTGTTTAAACTTCAAACCCCCCACCCCTACATGCCATCACTGAATAGTACCTTTTTAAAAATAGTTTTATAAAAGTATTTATAGTCGTAAACTCGTTTTTAACGTATCTTTTTCGTTTTAGTCGGCTTTTTTTCGAGTTTCTTATCTTTATGAATCGTAACTAGAGTATTATTTTTATAAAGGTCAAAAGCTACTGTATTGGATTCGAATTAAAACAGCCCCTAAGTATTTATGTATATTTCTTTATAAAAACCTTGTTTTTATGTATTATTTACTTAGTAGTTTACTATAAAAACTCTTAAAAACACATTTGACACTTGTGGTACTTATAATAAAGTCCAATATCATCCCTAGTCCTTGTAAATTCATTGCAACAAGTTCAACCCTTTTA
The DNA here is from genome assembly GCA_026074375.1 of Tanacetum coccineum. Lineage (NCBI taxonomy): Eukaryota > Viridiplantae > Streptophyta > Magnoliopsida > Asterales > Asteraceae > Tanacetum > Tanacetum coccineum. Next base: position 30,224 of record BQNB010013505.1, on the reverse strand, counting down.
CTTTCATTACTTTCATTTGTATTTACATTAGATAACTTTAAAACCCTAATTAGTCCTTAAACATGTTTATACTTAAACCATATGTTAACATACTTTTATATTTACTTTTCCATGATATATATAACCACATGACATAAGAATAAGTGCATAAAATCATAAACATAAATAATAACTCATTTTACATATTTAAAAGTCCTTAGTGGTGATTATAGCCATATTTAAAATTTGTAAACATAAATTCATAAGAAATAAAATATATAAAGAATAGGGAAAAACCTTCAGTCTTGATGTAAGAGATCGAGATTATTAGTTTAAACCGTGTTTAGATTACCAAGCTTTCAAGCTTATAACCTTAGATTAGGTTTCCAAAACCCTAATCTTTCCTTTTTCTTCTTATTACTTGCAAATGATGAACCAATGCTTGAATATGACTTAATACATCTTAGGATTGATGTATAAAGAGATGTATAGATTGTATAAAAATTTGGTATGGTTTGATTATGTTTCTTATTTTGGCCGTGGGTTTTGGTGTATAAAAGAGAGGAAGAAAATAAATTTTTTTGCATGAAAAGAGTTAAGTAAAGGTTACCTATGCATGCATGTGTATTTATAGTAAAAATATCTTGTTAACCTAACCATGGTTACTTTCTAACCCATGATCAAGGTTAACAAGTCAAGTTGATAAAGGTGTAAGAGTTTATTTCTTAAATATCTTTAAAATATCTAGATATTATGTATAAGATGAAAAGTCTTGGTCCTATCATCTAAATTTCGGCATATATATACATATATGATGTTATTTTTATTTATTTAGGGTATTGGGTATAATCGTGGGTATTCGTTTAGAGTAGCTGGTTTTGAACATAGGCGGTTTGCACTAAAGCATTTTAATTCGAAACGTAAGCTTTTTTACGTAGCGATTAAAATAAGATGAACAAAGTTATTAATTATCCTCATAATAATCATATAACACTTGCTTGATGTACACATTTAATCGTTTAATGCCCGTTTACATTGTATGATCATTTTCAGTTTACGCGATTTAACTTAACGTTTACGGTTTAAGAGTAAATGCGTAAAACCCTAAAAATAAATTGTGAATTATATAATGTCATACAATGACCTAAAATACGAGGTGTTATATAATGTGTAGAAAATGAATTGTTAGATAATACTGAGATGTTGAATGTACTGACGCCCATATAATCAAAGATGATAATTTATGTTTCAAAGGTTAGTATGGGAGGTAGAGTTTTTTCCATTAGAGTAGAGTTTGGAAATTAATAGAATCGATAGAATTGACAGAATAATGTCGAGTTTGATTATCATCAGATAACAAGATCTAACAGAATCATCACTTTATTATTTCATGGATAGCTTTACATATGAAACTTTAAAGGAGTTGACACTTATGCTACATGTCTCGAGATTTAGTTAAGAGATACAATGATGTTGGAAAATAGATGTGGATATTTAGCACGAATTTGATCTTCTCGTTCCCATGTAAATTCAGAGTTCCATCTTACTTTGACTATAGGGATGCATCTTCGTCTTAGTTGCTTGACTTCTCGATCCATAATCTCCACTGATTCTTCCACATAGTTAAGTTTGTCATCAAGCTAAATTTCTTTCTTGGAATGTGGGGATCGTCAATATTTTTTCTTAGAAACGTGAAAAGTACTGTTGTCTATTTTTGAGCACTGACTTTTGTAATGCCCTTTCTCTCCACAGGCATGACAAGTTACAGATACTGATAGCAGGTTGCTTCCCGTGGCTGGTCCTTTGCTTCTGCAGTTCCTGGTCAAATGACCCACCTTGTTGCAAATTCGACACTTGACAGTGCAAACTCCTGTGTGATGTAGGGTGCATCTTGTACACAAAGGGAGGTTTCCATGGTATTTTTTGGCAGGATAAGTCCTAATAGTTTCTTGTCTTCTATTATTTTCCTTTTGCTGTTGGTGGGTAATCTTTGTTATGTTGTTTTGGTTGTTGTTGTCATGGTAGTTGTTTGCGATTGTTGGAGTGGTTAGTTGTTGTTTCTTTGTATTATTGTGTTTGGGATAGTTGTTGTTGTTGGTGGTGTTTCCTCTATCTTCAAACTTTCTTTTGTGATTGTTGATTCCTTTTCTTACTACTGGAGTTCCGCTTGTCCCGATGTTCTTGTTAGTATTTGCCATTGATGCAGCTTGTGCTTTCAGAGCTGAGGAAATGCCATCATTAATTAGTTGCCGGATGGCAGCTAAAGTTTATGTGGGGATGGTGTTTTCAGAATTTGTTGAGATTTCCTTTGGGAGGCATTCTTCAACAAAAGATTAACACGTAATAAGAGTGATATCTAAGTTATCAAAAGAAGAATGTGATGCTTAAAATGCTTAAAGAGAAATGCTTATTTTTGATTTTTTAAGCACTTAGAGGTTATGATAAAGACGGAGATAATGATGCAAATGGTGGAAATGATGATGAAAGAGAGATTAGTTGGAAACAATAAGGTATGAAATGGGATAGCCTTTATAAATAACTTGCCTTTTTTTACTGTACATAGTCAAGATTTGACAAGCGTTTTTATTTATACCTACATCCAATGCTAGGATAAAAGCTGAAATAGTTTATGAGTTTGTTGATTTTGAGGCTGGTAGATTGACATCCCTTATGATCCTCCTGATACGTTTGGTGAGAGCTTGGATTTCCTTAATGATTTGTTAAGATTGGAACTTCTGTATGAGACAAAGGCAATCTGTCCTTTTGCTAATTTCTTCTTTTGAAGTTTGATAATCTGAGTACGGATTCTCTAAGTTGGTCTTTAGTTCGTTAACCATTGTACGTTCTTCTTCCCATTTATCTAATGCGGTGAAGATGGAGTTAATCTAAATAATCTAGTGTTTCACCCTTGTTTCTCATGATGTCTCAGATACATCTTATCTGAACATTATTCTATTTTCATACTGAGGAGGGGTAGCAGTATAAACTGAGAAAGATGGTGATACCAAAATTTACAAGTTTGATTCGATGCTGAATTAGATACCATGTTGAGGAAGAAGATGAGGAAAAGATTTGCTTCTTAAGTGGTAATAGTTCTTCAGGAACAAAGAAATTATGAGGATCAATGTAATGATGGTGGTTAATACCGGAGTTAGAGTCAACATAGCTGGTGAAGTACATGGATTCTGGTGATGAAATAGGTAATTCCTTAGCATAAATTGCTTTTGTCCTTCCTGTCAAAAACAAGGATTATTGTAGAAAGATGAGAATACTGGTGGGATTATATTATCTGTAGAGTTTTCTGAAGAGTTAAAAGAACTGCTTTCTGATGAAGCTGAGAAATAATCCGATGAGACCGAAGTATAGTTAAGAATATTCATAGAGGAAAAAGCATCCTCGATATCGAAAGTAGAGCAGTTGGGAGAAGACATCGTTCGATAAAACAAACCTGTTTGTATAATAACATAAGTTATTTATGTAATAGTAATAATAGATATGTATATTTACATTCTTGTTCCCGGAATGTAGTTGCACGGAGGACGTGATCTGGGCGGAAAAGAAATGTGGTTATAGTTTAAGGTTTGACCTTGTTCTCTATTAACCATGATCGCTGATACCAATTCTGTAACACCCCTATTTTACAATTTAGCAGCGGAGGAAGCTAATTTGGGGTACTTACTTCATGGGATACAACAATTCATAATCATAGGAAACGACCCAAAAGAGAGTTTTATTCAAAAAGATTACGTTATCATTCATTTCAAATCAGAGTTTTACAAAGGCAGGTCCTAAAATCTAGAAACATAAAATGTGAATGATAACAAGTTTTAGCCATCTTCATGTCCATGCCACTCCATGCTATAAGTTGCTCAATTACTTGAGATAAACATGCATAAAAAGGGTCAACACAAAGGTTGAGTGAAATTCATAGGTTTGAAATGTAATAGTTAAATACAAGTTATAGTGGAAATACTGGTATTGTAGGGACAATCATCATGGGGAACATTATTTATTGCATCTAAGCTCATGACATCAATACATTAACAGGGAAATCACCGTAGTGATATTGGTTAGGGACATATGTCCCTGTGAAAAAGGTAACTTGCCAAGGTTGCCTATTAGGACAAGATACATTAAAGAGATATTGGGAGATATTACCCAAAGAGATATTGGGAGATATTACCCAAAGAGATATTGGGAGATATTACCCAAAGAGATACTGGGAGATATTACCCAAAGAGATACTAAAGAGATATTGGGAGATACTACCCAAATAGATATTTCCATGTACCTAGGCAATAATATATCAGGATAGCATATAGTTTAGCATAACACTTGCATTCATGATTTTATAGTAGGTGTCACGGGTTTATAAGATATGTGAGATTATGAATTCATTAAGTCTTTGAAAAGTAATCACATTGTTATAAGATAAATGAGTATGTAAAAGAGTTTGTAACAAGCATGTATCCCCCTCGCGGGTTTATAAAACATGTAAATAAGTAAAGGCGAGGTTATGAACTTCACCTGATATGTAGATGTAATAAATATGCCAAAATGAAAGCTGACGACCTTATCACAATCTTAACCAGGGAAGGTTGATATAGCAAAATGATAATAAACAGCCACGTCACGCAACTTGAGTAAATATGTTGAGTCTTAGGAAGATTGTACTCTAGAACTTTAGTTTTAAGAGTTATGAGTTTGATTGAAGAGTTTGGAATTATTGTATCACCGTTCGGGCCATCATAATTCAGAAGTCATTCAGTAAACGTTTGAGGAGCTAGGGCACTTTAAATCGTAAACCCAACAACTCAGTCAGAACGTAATACCAAGATGAAACCTCTTAATATGAAGCTCCCTAGTATTGTGGTACAATATAGCTTCCGGATGATCGGTTTTAAGCGTTTTATTCAATATCTGGAAATGTTAAGCACGTCAAGCATTAATTAAAGTTATGTCTGGTAATGTTTTGAATGTGTTTTTATACTTTTTCAAAATGTTACATTTTAGACCCTAGGGTTTGGAAAATTGCAAGTAGACCCCTAGGGTTTGCATTTTTACGACTTTGGTCCTTCAACTTTGAATGATATACCAAGTAAACCTTGGACTTTGAAAAGTGACATAATAGACCCCTATAGTTATAACTTTGATAAAATGACACTTTTAGTCCTTTTAGTTATAAGTTTCTGAAATTTATGATATATACCCCTTGCATGGATTATAATTACAAAACATGTCCAAATTGCCATGCAAGCTTATTTTAACATTTCAATAGACATTTATAAGTTATAATAAACTAAAATATGAAGTTTTAACATAACACAAGTTTAATTTAACGATTCGTTAAGCTAGGAAGTAAAACGGGTCAAATTAGGGTTTTAAAATGAAAACGCGCGGGTTTTAAGATTAAATTCTTTCATGACTTATCAAAGCACTTATTTTAACATTATATAAGCTTATTAGGATAGATTATAACAATAGTTTACAAGTTTAGCTCATAGTTTAAGTAAAAACATGAAATTAGGGTTTCGGGTGTACGGTTTTAGATCAAAAAGGCATAACACTTAGGTTTTTGAGTTCAAAGCTTTATATTATGATTTTAGCAAGATCATATGAACATTATGACGTTATGAAAGCAGAACATAAGCTTAGAGAACCTGGTTTGAGCTTATAGCTTGGAAATGGGTCAGAATCGGGACTTTCGGCTTCGTACGCCTAGAATAACGACTCCCGGGCTTCGTTTCTTGGTTTCTTTTGCTACCTTTTTGAACTTGAGCCTTCTTAAGATCACTTAGGATCTATTAGAGCGAAGGATTGCTTCTATGTAAGTGATATAGAGGAGGAAGTGGGGGATGAAGAAAAATGAATGATTTAGGTTCCTATTTATAGTCATAGGATCCTTAAAGCTTAAGGTATGCTTGAAATCTAAGATGTCTCATGTGTACAAGCTAGGTAGGGATGTGGAGAAGCTAGTAGATGTGGTGTATAAGCTAGGAAGTAGCTTGGGTGAGGTGTTTTGGTCTTGGTGATGCCGCGTCTGAAGTAAGCAAAAAGGGAGGCCATGTGCTCTTGGGATTGTTAAAGAAGGTGGGTAAGCTGCTCCAAGGTTTCTAGAAGAAGTTTATGCAAGTGCCTTGCACATGGTTAGGGTTAAAATGGGTTAAAGAAGCCAAAAATGGGGTGCGGGTCTGTTTTGGACTCGACATGGTTTTCACAAGTTTTTCTTGCTTATAATTCGAACACATTAATCAAGTGGATGTTAAATTATGATCTAACTGTCTGTAACATAGTATCTTACTCCACAATTTATTCCCCTATGAAATTTTAAAACTGTTTAAAAATGACGAAATTACGGTCACGGTATCCATTTGTAATATTAGGGTTTTCTTTCTTTACTTTGCTTTATATTTGAATATTATTGATTGGACATGATGGACTACATATCAAGGACTTATTATAAATAATTTTAATGATGTTTGATCTTTGATTTAAGTTAAAAAGTGTTGGAAATTGAAAGACTAAGTCATGGCTATGGAAATAGGGCTCGTATAAATACTTTTCGGTTTTTCAACGCTTTGTACTTCATGTACATTAGTCATAAATGGATTTTAAAAGAAAAGATAAAGTTATTAACTCATTTTATGGGTTTACAATGACTTGGTTGCTTACTTGATGAGTGATAGTCTAAATAAAGGTTTGTAAACTCATTTTATGGGTTTACAATGAATCTTGGTTGCTTACTTGAGAATGAGATGGTCTAAAAATGAGTAAACAGGTCAAAATTATAATTAGGGTATAATTAGGGTTTTCTGGATTTGTTTCTTGGATAATTAAGGTAGAATGATGAAATAATGATGGAATATGATTTAGGATGTTGTAATTTATGTTATTATAACTTATTTAAGTATTGGTTTAGGTTTACAATGGATAAAAATCAAGAAACGGGTCATGGTTCAGAAACTAGCTCGGTTTTAGGGTTTAGGGTTTTGAATTAGGGTTTTGAGTATAAAAAGATGTATGAAAGCTTATGAATTGAATAATTAGGGTTTACACCTTGTAAAATGAGTGTAGTAGCTTGCTTAAGTGGTGGTGAAGAAATTAGAATGAAAACGGAGGTAAAACGGCTATTTTAGAGATCATGCTTAATGACTTGTACATTGAGCTTTTAGAGATTTGTACTTTGAGTTGAAGGGATTTTATATTTCAAATGAGATCTTATATTGCTTGTACATATGCTTTAGTAGCTTGTGCATTCACTTTAGGGGTTAACCCTTCTATGAGATTAGGGTTTAGGGCATCCGATAATGGTTTAAAGCCCGTTTTGATATGATGTTGCAAATGGTACCTTATAGGAATAATGTACCTTGTAATAATGATATTATGATATTGTTTTGACATGTTATGATGTTTTCTTGACATATATGAAGACATGATTGCGATAGATAGGTTGTGTGAGCTCGTCTACTTTAGTTATGCAAGTTACATGACATACTGAGATATTGACAGTACAAGCAATGTAATAAGGCAAAAAAATTCCTCGTATAATTGTGATAATAGTAAAATGGGTTTTGCATTTGATGAAAATTCTTGGGTTGTTATACTTAAGTAGCGTTTAGACCACTATTGCCTGAAATATCATGAACTTTCAATCACCTTTAACTGACTGGCTGGTTAAGTGAGCGCGAGTGTATAAATAGATCTATTGGGACTAATTATCCCTATCCGGATAAGAAGCACTTACTAGTTCGAGACTGCCAGGAACTAACGGATATATGTCATGTCGAAAGTAGTTAGGTGGTCTTTGGTCAAACACCTGAAGGGCAAGCCTTATAGCACTGTACATGTTATCCTACCGTAATTAGCTTCAGTGTCATGAGCTTAGTGCAACATAAATGCCTCTTTATGTGAATTTGTATCTCCTATAACTGTCGCATACGTTTTGATAATCTTGTGGTCCACATTTAATACGTTTGAACAAACCTATGAATTCACCAACTTTATGTTGACATTTTAAGCATGTTTTTCTCAGGTGCTTAGCGTGGATGTCGTTGCTTGATCTATATGAAGTCTATTTGCCCGAACCAGTTTTTAAGATTTCATTTATCTTACCTTAAATACCGTTGTCGAATTTGTTTAAGCTTCCGCATGTTGTCTTTTGAACCTTTTAAATTTAATCAATGTAAACTTATTATTATTTTAAATTTATGCAACGGTGTTTATTTTTAAAACGTACCCTTAGAGGTCGTTCTTTATGCTTTGTACTTGAGATATGCGATGACGTCACGCCCCCGGACATTAAATCGGACGGGACCCTGGTTGGGGGTGTGACATTCGCAATCAAGCCTTTGTTGAACCTCCTTCAGAAGAAGAATTGGTTACATTTATCCAGGAACTTGGTTACTCTAGAAAGTGTGATATGCTATCTGCAATCCATACTGATCAAATGCACCAGCCTTGGAGAACATTTGTTGCGATCATCAATAGGTGAATCTCTGGGAAGACAACAGGACTTGATAGACTTAGGGAATCATGAGCTCAAATCTTGTGGGGTATGTACAACAAGGAAAATGTTTACTATGTTGCTCTACTGTGGGAAGACTTTATGTATCAAGCTGACAACAGAGAAATAAGTTCAGCAAGGAAAGAGCACATGCCCTACCTTAGATTCACCAAAGTTATCATCGGTCATTTCATCTCTAAATATAAGACCATCTCTATGAGGAACAGGATCAATCTTCACACAATTTGTGATGCCTCATTACTCGGTACATTGAAGTTTGTCTCCAAGACACAAGATTATCAGCAGTATGAAGCCCTGATTCCTGATGATATGATTAATCAAGACGTCAAAGATTCTAAAGCTTACAAGACTTACTACGACATTGCTACTGGAAAAGCTACTCCCAAGAAAGCAAGGAATTTTAAGAAAGTTGCTTCACCCTCAAGGAAATTGTCTCCTGACTTGGAAGAAGAACCTGCAGAGAAGCCTAAGCGAGCTAAGAAACCTGCCAAGAAGTCTACTACTGTGCCAACATCAGGTGTTGCAATCAGAGACACTACTAGTGAGTCTATGCGGAAGAAGAAAACACCTGCTAAAGTTGATAGAGCCAAAGGCATGGATCTACTTTCTAATGTGACATTACTTAAAGCTACTCAGCTCAAGAAAACTCTCAAGAAAAACAAGCTGGAATCTCATAAGCTTCATGCAAGTGGCTCAGGTGATGGAGTTGGTTCCCAACCAAAGGTTCCTGATGAGCAAGAAGACAAGACAACTGGTACAGACGAAGGAACTGGTACTAAACCAGGGGTTCCCGATGTACCCAAATATCTATCTGAGAGTGAAAATGAATCTTAGGGAGATGGTGATGATAATGATGACAATGATGATAACAGTGATGAAGTAACCAAGGATGATGATGAAGATGATGTTGAGTGATGCTGATGATGGCAAAGAAGTAAGTGACAGTGAAAAGACGAATTCTGATGAAGATGAGAATATTAATCTCAATCAAAATGATGATGAAGAAGAAGAAAATGAAGAAGTGTATATACGTACTCCTAATAGCTTTGAATTCAATGATGATGATGAAGAGTATGAGGAATTGTATAAGGATGTGAATGTGAGATTAACATATACAGAGCGTGAAGAACAAGGGAAAAGGATGAAGAGATAACGGATGTTGATCATGATGATAGTACTCAACAGACCAAATATGAACAAGTCAAGGATGATAAACATGTAACACTCACAACTGTTCATGACACCCAAAAGACTGAAGGTCCAATGCAAAGTTCGTCTGTTACATCCGACTTTGCAAATCAATTTCTGAACTTGGATAACGCTCCGCCAACAGACAGTGAAGTCGTTTCTATGATGAATGTCAAGGTTCGTCATGAAGAACCAAGTACTCAGACACATACCTGTCACAGTTATCTTGGAAACTTCGTCTGCAGCCGGAACAACCATTCCTCCAACAATTCCACCAATCACTCCTCTTCAGCAACAGTGAACACCAACACCAACTCCTGCACCAACAACTACAACTTCAGTCCCTACTCTTCCAGATTTTTCATCCCTGTTTGGATTCGATCAAAGAGTTTCTATTTTTGAAAAAGAGCTTTCTCAATTGAAACAAGCTGACTATTCTGCACAACTACTGGAAATGATAAAATCACAAATTCCTGCAATGGTGGATGCTCAACTCAGCACAAGACTTGAAGATTCTATGAAGAATTCTTTCAGGTCATACACTATAGAATTTGAGAAGAAGGCTAAAGATGAGAGGAAGAGATACATAGATCTCGTTGAGAAGTCTATGAAAGATATCATCAAAGATGAGGTCAAGAGTCAACTTCCATAGATCTTACCAAAGGAAGTATATGGCTACGTCACTCCTATGATCCAAAGCTCCGTTATTGAATCACTTGAGATTATCATCTTGGCCAACTCTTCCTCTCAACCCAAGTCAACATACGAGGCAGCAGCGTCACTCACTGAGTTTGAATTGAAGAAAATCCTCTTAGACAAGATTTAGAAAAGTAAATCGTATCGAGGCGCTCAAGAACACAAAGATCTCTACGATGCACTGCTCAAATCTTACAAGCTCGACAAGGACCTATTTGAATCTTATGGTAAAGTATATTCATTAAAGAGAGACCGAGAAGACAAAGACAAAGATGAAGACCCTCCAGCTTGATCAGACCAAGGGTTGAAGAAGCAGAAGACAAGCAAGGATGTTGAACCATTAAGAGGTTCTAAGTCAAAAGAATCAAAGTCAAGCTCTTCCAAAGGCTCCAAGTCTCAGTCAAAATCATATGGCAAGTCTACTCAAGCAGAGAAACCAGTGTTTGAGACTACAGACACAGAGATACCACTGAATCAAGGAGAAGAATTGGGTAACACTAACGATCAACCCAACATTGAGGCGGCTTCAAAGGATAACTGGTTCAAGAAACCCGAGAGACCTTCGACTCCAGATTCAGATTGGAATACTACAAAGTCAATTGGTTTTAGACCACCTCAGACTTGGATAAGCAAAGTTGCCAAAGCAAGAAAACCTCCTCTTACCTTCGATGAGCTGATGAGCACTCCCATCGACTTCTCTGCACATATCTTGCATAATCAAAAGATTGAGAATCTGACACAAGAACACCTCGTTGGACCAGCTTTCAATCTACTCAAAGGAACATGAAAAAGCTGAGTGGAACTCGAATATAATTTTAAAGAGTGTTATAAGGTTGTTACCGATCGACTTGACTAGACGAACCCTGAAGGACACGAATATCCATTTGACCTCAGCAAGCCTCTACCATTTGATTGAAAATCAAGGTAGTCAAGTAGTCCCTGCTAACTACTTCATCAACAACGACCTCGAATATCTGAAAGGTGGAAGTTCAAGCAGAAAATATACCACTTCTACAACAAAAACCATGGCTGCTAAGTATGATACTATTGAGGGCATAAAAGACAAGGTTCCATCGTTATGGAGTCCAGTGAAGGTAGCTTATGATAAATACGCTATTTGGGGAATCACTCACAAACGACAAAAATTCTATGGATACGCAAGTAACAGGCAGGCCAAGCATGATGTGTTCTCCACAAAAAGAATCATTGCAGTAACCTATGTTAAAGTTATGAAATGGTATGATTACGGGTATCTGGAGGAGATTGTAGTTCGAAGAAAAGATCAGCAACTATACAAGTTCAAAGAAGGTGACTTCCCAAGACTTAATCTGCGTGATATTGAAGACTTGTTGCTTCTCTGAGTTTAGAAGAAGCTCTCTAATCTGGAAAAAGATGTCATTTTTGACTTGAATGTGGCATTGCGGATTTTTACCAGACGCGTTGTCATTCTTAAGCGGGTAGAAGACCTTCAACTGGGAGTCGAAAGCTACCAGAAGAAGCTTAATATCACCAGGCCTGAGACTTTTGATGTCTGACATCACAAAAATGACCCCATACACTGCATACAAAAATCCACAAATCATCTATCAAGACAAGTTCCAAAGAAACAAGTTGATGCGCTCTGATGAACTTTATAAGTTTTGTGACGGCACACTCTCATCTATTCAAAAGGTTCTTCCTGATATTGCTTCCAGCTTTGAGATGGATTACTTACCAAAAAGAAGATGGAGTAAACTAGACAGGAAAAGGTCTCGCATCATGATCAAGGCGATCGATCAGCAGCTCTTTGAAAGAAGGTTAATAAGGAATCTGGAGAAGTTTGTTGGAGGCGGAGAATACAAAGAAGACTTCAGGCTGCTTTAACTGACAATATGACTTTATCATATTTTGTCCTACTCTATTTCTGGTCATTCTCTCGTAAATTACAAATTTGTGAATATGTAAATAAGTAGTGTAAGACTAGAATTATGCATATATAGTGTTTGAGTGAGAATTTTCAAGAATTTCTTAGTAAATTTAAAAAAAATTCAAAATAACGCACTCAAATACCATATTATTCCCTTATAATTTAAGGGGGAGCATTAAAATGTTCCAATAATCGGCTTCTTAATAATTGGACATTTTTTCCCGAAAGCATTAATATTTGAATCAATTGATATCCAAAATATCAAAAGATTTGATATTTTTTAATAATGGGAGAAAATGTGATTAAAATATATGGCTAAAGATGTAAATTTAAGGACTCAAGTGCAAGCTTCACCCTTCATGTGCTAAACATTTTCGAATATCGATGTACATGTTGAGGGGGAGCATTACAAAAGGTTTCAAGGCTGTGAATGATACCAAAAGACCGACTATGTATTTAATTATATAGAGTTATACGGTGGTTAGGTATAGGTATTTGTTCCTATGATTCAGCCAGAACCTGAGGGATCTACCTAGGGACATTCCATTAGTTAGAATAGAAAGTCCTTAGGTATGATAAAAATGAGAAAAAGTAAGAAAAGGGAATAGTACCGACTGAGATGGAGCTAGTACTGGAACAAACCCAACAAGGTTCTAGTCATGAAGTCTCGGTAAGTACTGAAGGGGTTGAAGAATGAAAAATAAAAGTTAAGATAAAGGGTGAAAAGAAAGAAGCCCTCCTTACACTTAGGCAAAAACCGGGTCAATACATAAACTGTCAGAAACACTAAACTGTTGTCTGGTATTGAAGATAGTCGTCATGGACCCAATGACGCAATGCACAACCCTCCTTAGCCACTTCGTGGTAGTAGGGTGGTCGGTTCACTAAGAGCGAGAACAATCTTTTCAATTTATTAATTATTTGTTATCTATAACTATGTTACTTCTATTAATAGGTTAATCCTATGCGTAACCCTATGTTAATCCTAAATGAAGGGATAAAGGAGTTTTTCAGTCTTGAGGACTGGCACGGGTTTTGTGGTACTAAAATCAACTTAAGACATTTAAACACACGCAAGCAAATTAACAGAAGATAAAAAGAGCGGGTCAGCCAAATATAAGGGAAAATTGTATTAGCCTTTATTAATTCTAATCAGAACATTGGTAGGTTATTTAGTGCAATGTTTTATCTTATAGCGAGGCGGCATTATCATTCTTAAGTTTATGGCGGTACTTCTTCCTGTAATCTAGACACGTAATTCTATCACCATTAAACGCATTCCGCATTAAAGGCATCCTTATTTGCGGATTATAATCTATCTTAGGATTAAAGCAATGGTGATCTTGTTAATCCATAGTTCATGGAGGACTTTACCCGTTACTGCTTAATGGTTTTTATGCACGTAGTCCACTAATAGTCTTACAATTAAACTAAGAACGTACTCGTTGATCCTGGGTCACTGCCGTCCAACTATCTAAAGGGGCTAAAGATAGGTCGTTATTTTTGATCACTTTTGGTTTATATGTTGAACTCTCTATATAGAGAGGCTATTCCTAAAATCTAGATTACTTAGTCACGTATCATTAGATCCTGTTGATGATTGGTAGCATACTAAAGACCGTAAACAACTATTAAATTGATAAACCATATAACATGCAATCAATGATAAATTGGCAATTGAGTTTACAACAACAAACATTCCAGTTCTTCATTTAATGGAAAAATACGGAAAGGTATTAGCCCTTCAAATGTCTTAATCATTACAAGAAGTAAGAATTTAGCCAAGGTTACACTAAACCGTAGGTTAACGAATGATACCAAATACTAAATGATTATAAGAGTATAGAGTTACAAGTTGTTTCCTATGGAATTGGATTACGTTGCAAGAAACCTTTCATGTCTATTCTTCTTCTCTATAAATTGAATTTTAGGTTTAGGTATAGAAAATTGTTTTAGTCACCCTTAAAACTCGTTTTGAGTTTTCTATTGTTAAGGTATGGAAAAAAGGTCGATACGGCGTATCAAAAGTCTTCGGGGAGTTATTGGGTGTTTTATTAGAGTAGGGACACGTTCGATATCTTCCAGATAATTTTATTTTCATTATGGCTTGAAGACTGCGTTATTGGTCTTTCTTGGGATACGACGTATTGGATCTTGTCTTCATTTGTGGTATTTTGTGAAGTGTAGGCAGTGGATTCGCTGTATTCATCCTTGATAGGATACGGTGTATTGGTTGTCAGAACGTAATATATTTAAAATATCCTTTGATTAAGCTTAAGAATGAGTGTCTTTTAGTCAACTTTCTCTAAAGTATACTCCATAATTACTGCTATTCTTAATTACAATTGAATTTAACGTAAATTTTTTGCCTATAATTACACAAAATAGATTAATTACATGGGATAAATGATGCTATAAAAGTGACATCATTTGATGTCATCACCCTCCTTACACTTAGGTAGAAACCGAGTCAATACGTAAACTGACAGGAACACTAAGTTGTTGTTTGGTATTGAAGATCTTGTCGTCTGGACCCAGTGAAACAATGCAAACCTCTAGCCTCTCAAAGGTCTCTCAAAAGACTATTAGCTTTTCAGTTCTCACATTGATTAAACGCATTTCATATTGACTTTCTGACTCTGAGTTAGTTGGATTGAAAAAGGTAACCAATCTGCTCCAGCCTCATGATTCTAAAACCAAAATGGGCCACTTTGAAGTCTAGAGCCAAAAGAGATCATCCATAAATCTCGTAGGATACTATTCAATTTTATTTGTTGCTCAAACATTTGTAAAAACAGTAATAATCCTAAGAGTCATTCGCATTATCCCTTGTGATATTGACAGAAAACATCTGTGTAGTTGATTCTAAAGTATTCCAAGTGACGATGGAAATCCTTCCAGAGCCAACATCAAACAAGCTTTGAGGTAGGTGACTTGTGAGATCCCGTAAGGATTAAACTTATCTGGATATCAATTCGGTCCAGGTTAGGATTGACGGTGTGAATTTTGGAAAAGTATAAAAAAACTGGTGGTTTGTTATAAAAAACCGTTTGCATCTTAACACACCGACTGATTTTCCTAAATCAATTTTCAATCTTATGTCCATGGGATGCCTCACAATGGTATCTGGACATGGGAAAGCTGAACACGAATTGACGACCTAATCAGAAAGATAGTATCTTACCGGTTTACTCTTACCGTGTTGTCTGCTTTGAGACGCTCCGGTAATGAGAACGGCTAGTACAGTTGCGAAACCCTGTCAAGGAGATTCTTTATAATTCTACCTGATCACATGCAGTATTTATACTGATCAACGGGGAACTGTGGTTATTGCAACCGTATTCGACGAAGTGACAAAGCCACTTTCGTCCATACATGTTGATTATCACTAACTCTTTCATGCAGATAATCCTGATGGTCGCATCTATTGGATCAAGACGTGTCAAGATTCATAGCCACATGCTCATACTCGATCGACATACATAAAGACATCATGAAAGCTCAAGTACATGTTTCAAGACTTCCGCTACTTTTATACCGCACGTCCTTCTTGAAGCGACGAAGTGTTAAAGTTAAAGAACTTCAAGAAAGATGTTTTATTCAAGCTTTCAATCTCAAGAAAAGTATGAGCATGTTGGTCCAAAAGTCGCAAGTACACAAGACGGCAATAATATCTCAAGATGGTGATAAGAGATTATGCTTAGTTGATGATCTCAAAGAAGTTCAAGTTCACATACAAGTCAAGCTATATGGAACAAGCTCAAGCCTAAAGTCAATAATCACTACAACATATCACAAGCTAATGATTGAAGTTTAATGACTAAGAGATCAAGATTGAAGACAAGCATAATATGCTAGGTTTAATAGTTTTGTAAAATGGAGTAACCTCCCTTAGGTGGAGATTTTTAAGAATACGAAAAGTATCGGTCACTTCCATAATATTGTAAGATGGGCTCGTAGTATAGTTTTTGGAACCTAAATAAGGTCAAAAGATCCAAGGCCTATGTTAAGCCCATTAAGGGTCCATATGGCCGGCCACTCCAAGTATTTATACCCCTCTCCACACCTTGGAGAGGGTTATTTGTTCACTTGTTCATTTCTAATCTAATTTCTCTCTCTTTTCCTTTCTCTCTCTAAGTGTTCAATCCTTCCACTCCCTCGCTAGATTTCTTGTCATTTGATTGTGAGATAAGATACATCATATATTCTACAATACTGTCTAACTATTACAAGACTCGTGAGGTCGATAATGATCGTAACTTCACTAAAACCGAATTCCTAACACTAACTATACTCATTGCAACCATCATGTGGTCAAGGAGCAAAAATATGATTTTCTCAATCGCATAATGTTGTCAGGTGCAAGGATGTCTCATTGATTACAAGCCAAGCCACACGTCATTGGTAATCTCGTAATTGTCATCTAACGCATACCTGATAATATATAAAATAGATAAAGGTAAGAGTACCGTTTTTTTAGATATATTAGCATGTTCTCGATCAAAGTGTGTGACATATTAAGCCAAATAATACAAAAATTGTGAAGACCGATTTAGCACGTACCCTTCTTCTATATTGACGAGCATACTGTTTGTAAAATAGCAAGAGATATATTATTAATTGTGTATTCAATTGAGATTACAATATCATATTTTATAGGCTAAAATAATCTTAATAAAACAAGAAATTTAATTCTTGAGTAAATTACATCGTTCGTCCTTGTGGTTTGCGTTGACCGACGAGTTTCGTCATTTGACCAAAAAGAATACATCATTCGTCCTTAAGTGAGAAACGTTATGCATCATTGATCCCTCACTTTAACAGGCCAAACTAACACTCGTTAAATGTCTACACATGTGGGTATTTAGGTCTTTTTTACTATGAACTTTCTTCTTCCTTAATATCTCATCATCTTATCTACAAACCATCACCACCCTACACCGCCACTCTCACCGCCTCTAACCACCTTCACAAACCTCAATCATCATATACTTAAAAAAAATGCAAAACATATATCACACTAAATACAAAAACTAAAAAAAATCCCCAATTTTTTTCTCACTTCATCATCCAATTTATTTCAATATCATCTTTATGTTATAGATCCCCCATCACATACTTTGGGTCCTATAAATTTGCATTGCAACTATCACATATTTCGTATCTCACCGTTAAATCTGTTCATTTCGTTTATAGAAAATTAGCTAAATCAGATTGAGCGTTATTAATTATTTGGTAGACATTTTACGGCTGAACTAAAAAAAGAAAAGATAGCTAAATCAAATGCGGTATTATTAATTATTTAGATATTGTGTTTGTGTGCGGTGCTTTGGACGTCAACAGCAAACAAAAACAAGAGGAAGTAAGTACTATTAAATATTGTTGTGATCTTGACGTCAGTAAAGGATAAAAGGAATTAATTATCTTGTTGGTTTATTGAAGTGTCAAGGAGAAGCAGCAACAATGATCTTCATTTGGAGATGAGAATGATGGATTATCAAAACCCATATCATATTCCACCGCCAATCCAACCAACCAGGAAACCACCACCATACACATCCACACACCGTCCAACCACCATCGTTGGCCGGCGTCACCCACCCTTTCCGCCACTCACTGCTGTCATTTGTGCTTGAAGACTTAAAGAAGAAGATAAAGATAATGTTTTTTTTGGAAATAGCAGTTTTTTATTTGGGTTTTAATTTGGAAATAGATTTTCACTTTATGAGAATAAAATGAAAAGGGGATCGTGATGAAAGATTTATGTTTGTAGATAGTTTCAACATTTAGTAAGAAGATGGAGGAACAAGTATCTGGGTAAATTGTGGGGATGGAGGAGAGAGAGACATGAAAATAATAAATTAAAGGAGAAAAAGACTAAAATACCCTCACGTGGGTATCATGTGTGAGCATTCAACGAACGTTAATGAAGGCTGTTAGTGAGAGGGACCAATAATGAATAACGTTTCCCACTTAAGGACGGATGGTGCATTTTTTTTTGTCAAAGGACGAAACTCGTCGGTCAACGCAAACCACAAGGACGAACGGTGTAATTTACTCTTAATTCTTTTAGGAAACTAAATAAACATAATCTATTATACTAAAAGATTGAGCCCCTAAATTTATTGAGACTGTATCTTTAAATGATTTGTCTCATCCAGAGAGCCATAAGTACAAAACCCTACTGCATACATTGATAAGCATCTTGAGGAGTACCTCATGCTTCCATGATTATACCGAAAAAAATATGTAGCAGTTTACATTTATTGCAGGCAGTAATAATGAGGAGGATCATTTGTGTCCAAGTATTATGAGGTAGGGAAAACCAATTTGTCAGATTATGTAATTTATCTCAAAGCTAACCACTAGTCCTAACACTATAAATAAGGGGGCCTTAAACCCATTTTTCATCCATACTCTCATCTCTCTCTCTTCGGTCGATCAATTAGGGTCTTTCCATGAAAGGGAACCCCGGAAAATTTTTGTTCGGTCCATTCGAACAGTGTTTGATATTCTCTTTTGATCGAAATTAGGATCCCGATGAATGAGGGAACCACCCGAAATTTCGTACAATTGTTAGACTTTAGCTTTAGGTGTTAAGGCTTTAAGCTTTAGGCCTCTTCGGCTTAGCTTTAGCTTTAGGCTTTAGGCTTTAGGCTTTAGAACTATTGTTTTCTTTGTTGTTATAGATAAGTCATTTCTTCTCTCTTGGTCGAAATTAGAGATCCTCATGAAATGGAACCCGGAATTTCGGTCTATTCGAACAGTGTTCGATATTCTCTTTTGGTCGAAATGAGGGATCCCATGAAAGGGAACCCGAAATTCGAAATAGGCATTAAGCTTTAGAACTTTTTTTTCTTTGTTGTTATAGATAAGTAATTTATATGTGTGTTCTATTGATGTATATATTGTGTAGGCTTCAAGTTGTGTAACACAAGCTTTATATATTGTACAAATCCATGTGAAAAAATGGCATGATCAATGGTATACTAAAAGATAGACCCTTGAATTATTGGGGCTGATCTTAAATGATTTGTCTCACGCCAAGAGGCCATAAGTAAATAAACCCAACTGCATACACAAGACACATATCATGGAGTGATTAATGATTAGTGATCATGCATTTTTACCGATGTGAATTCAATTTCTGTGCAACTTTTAGCCTTTTTAGCATCCTATACTCCTTAACAACTTATAGTTTCAGTTATTAAGAAAAATCAAAAGCTTTGTTTGTTATTTATTATAAAGTCTCTTCGTATCCTTACTATGAGTCACTATATATAACTCCACCAATTAGGATTGTGCATCACTATCACTTGTTTTGTTCACTGCACGTATGCGATTTAATAAAGTGAATCAAGACAAGGACGGAGTCAACTCAGTATTTACCGAGTTAGACCGAGTCGGCTACAAGAACAAGAAGAAAAACCATAATCGAAAACATCAGAACACCAATTCCTCATTTATGCTACTCCTATCCTCCTCATATACACAACAAAACACAACCACATCAATCAACCCATAACAGATTTGAACGTTAATGAAAATTAATGATCTCAGAATTTATTTTCTTTCGTGTTGTGCAACAACATCATGACCTTACAAGATCATACACGATAACGAATATCATTATAGATCTTTAAAATGTTTTAAAAAAATAGATCTTCAAGAAGAAAAACTTCTCTTTTATATTCAAAAATAATGATTAGATTTATAACAATTCTGTTACAATCTATCTTTGTTTCGTTTAAAGAAAACACAAAAACAAAACCTAGCTGAGACCTTTGAAAAGATAACGGTATGGTGGCGTTTTTAACATGGCACCTCGCCACCACTCGCCACCACTCGCCACCATACCACAAGAGCTTGCCGTTTGAAATTTTTCCATATCTCGCTGTGGAAATGAGTTAGAAGAAGACAAACAAGTTTCAAAATATAACCGTCCTTCGTTTAAACAACCCAACGGATAGTTTGACACTATTTTCTTTGTGGAGGGATATGGTGATATATTGATCTATGTTGTTGATGCGTTTTGGTTTGAGAGGAAATATAGTGGATGCAGGCGTTTGAATAAGAAGAGCAATTAGGGTTGAGAGATTTTATACTAACCTAAATATTAGGGATATCATATTTGGGCTGATCATTTTTGTCATTGTAATTGGGCCAGGTGCAATCCATTTGAATTACTAATTTGGCTAGGTTGGAAAACGTTGTTGTTAAATGAAATTATGGGATGGTTAAAATTATCGCATGTTTTTTTACTACGTAGTATCATATTGTATATTTTTTATTATTGTAATGTATTTTATTGTTTGTCTATTCGTTTACTTTGACAAACTACGAGTGGTGCGTAGCATATATATATATATATATAAAGATGTAGAATTGTAGATATAAAAATATTATTTGACATTGGTCCAACATGTATTTCACGAGAAAAAGTTTAAAAAATCACTTAATTATTATTATTCCTTTCTTAAGGCTTATTTTGAAGTAGCCTGAATCATTATGCAATAAACACTTAGATACAACCCGTGTGCATCGTACGAGTTTGCATGTTTAACAACGCATCTAAACATTACACGGCTAATTCCCAAAGTATACACAATGAGACTAACGCATCAACATTCTAACAAAATCATTATGCAAGCAATCACATGAGAAAAAAAATTGACACAAGCCGTGTGCATCGCACGGGTCTGCATGCCTCGTAAATATAAATATAAGCCCTATTACATATTTATTAAATATAAACCCTATTACATATTTATCGTCTAATAGTCCCCTGTAGTTTGAACATGAGGCTTTCGAACGGACAAACTAGCACAAATGTTAAATCTGCTTCTAATTTTCATTTCTTCCTTCTTGTTGGTTTGCACGGATATAGACTTGCATTTGACAATAAAGTTGTATATTGCTTGACGGTTTCTTCTTTTTGTGACGTTTGCTTCTTTTTTTTACCTTATGGCTTGCTTTGCCTTTAGGAGTGAGTGGCAATTTGGTGATTAACTCTTGTCGCTGACAACAATGTTATCCGGTGAGGAAGAAGATAGTATTGAGACGGCTAGGGTTTTGTGTGATAGGGTTTATACATCGGATATGAAAAAAAATAAGCAAAACAAAGAATGCAAAAATAAATAAAACGGGATCCCTCCGATCACCGACTCGTAGCCGATTACCAGAGGATAGCAAATTTATAATAGTGGGTCTTACCTAAAGCTCGAA
This sequence comes from Tanacetum coccineum, assembly GCA_026074375.1. Classification (NCBI taxonomy): domain Eukaryota; kingdom Viridiplantae; phylum Streptophyta; class Magnoliopsida; order Asterales; family Asteraceae; genus Tanacetum; species Tanacetum coccineum. The sequence continues at coordinate 8,706 of BQNB010013505.1, read as the reverse complement.
TACCATGTAAAATAACAAGAGATATATTATTGATTGTGTATTTAATTGAGATTACAATAAGATAATCTTGATAAACAAGATATCTAATTCTTTTAGGAAACTAGATAAACATAAAAAGATTTTATCATTTTCATGTTGTTGATTGGTTTAACATGACTAACATGAGAGGATCAACTTTAGAGGATCTATGTCCAATATATATTTATCGTCTAATACTGTCATCCTCTTCATCATCGGTCTCCATGTCACAAAAATGGCTACTAGCTCGACCGGATGACCTGGATATATTGGCATCAGTAGTTGGTGTGATTCGTATAGAAGACCCCCATGGAATCCAAACTCTTCTACTTGCTCGAGGTGCATCAATGGCGAATGGATCCTTATGGGGTGAATCTTATTATAAAATAAAACATCTTATTTAAATTAGTCGAAAAGACCAAAGTGTTGTATCTTAATCTCAAACATCATCACACTGAAAAATAGCCATAAAGTACTAGAGTTGAGATATTATATCCTTTAAAAAGAGTTTAAATCACATTAGTAAGTGTTGTTCGAGATGACCTAATCAGTTTTATTTACTAAATCAAAAAATACTTGTTTAAAAAAAGAGTCAAATAGTTGATTACAGTATGTATTCTTTAGTTGACTTGAAGAGATGGTATAATTTTCCTTTTAGAAAGATCTTTTTTGTATGTCACTATGTCTCGTAAATTGCCAAGAAAATATGTTTTATTTTTTATTTAGATAATTATTTAGAAGACGACTAGTTATAAGTCTCGTGCACGGGGTTTTTTCTAAAACTTCTATAAATTATTAATGACTAAAAGTACAAATAACTTAACATGTCAATGACTAACGTACATAACCACCAAATGAAGAAGTAAAAAAGAATGATCCAAATGAGATCTTAATTTAGAGCAACAAAAATCAAAACTCCCGTAATATGCTGACTCTTAAACTTGTTTAAATTGAAGCCTTTATTTTAATGACGTAACCAAGGAAGATACTATTATGCCTGCAACATTTCTACATTAATAGGATTGTTTGGGTCTCCTATTTTCAATTAAAAAAAACCCTATGGCGATCATTCTAATTGCTTGATTCGAATCCTGTTAATCATCAATCATTGAATAACGTTTGATTAATATGGATCAAATGTTCTTACACCTTGTTCGCCCTATTCCTGTGAGTGGTTCTAGGCTTTCATCTCCGGTTGATCCCTATTACTAACGTGATCGGATAGGAACCGTTGGGTGTTTAGACATTTATGTGTTCATTTTAATTAATCTTTATTTGATTCGATGTGATTTTAGGGTTTGATCGTGCAATTTTCTTTTTTAGGGTTTTATTTATTTATTTTTTTATTTGTTTGGTGAGTTGGTAACATGGTGGCTATTTTCAAAAAGGAAGAGGTACAAAAGATTTCGACATCTATTTTCGTTACAAATTTTTCGGATCACGCTAAGGTAAAGGATTTATGGAATGTTTGTAAACAATACGGTCAAGTGGTTGATGCATTCATCCCGGATAAAAAGTCTAAGGCGGGTAAGAGATATGGCTTCGTTCGATTTATTAGAGTATATGATGTAGACCGTTTGGTTAGCAATTTGTGTACATTATGGATGGGGAGTCATCATCTTCACGCGAACGTCGCTAGGTTTCAGAGACCTCCTGCTGTTAATAGTGGTGGATATACGCATCAGAATGGTAATTATGTGCCTAAAAAAACAGAAGCCAATTCGAATAATGGACATAGAACGGACAAAAGGTCTTATGTTAATGTTGTTAATGGGGATACAAAATCGACAGAAGCGTGTGAACCAGCTTTACTTCTTGATGAGTCATGTCTTAACCAACTGGATTACTCGTTAGGTTTGCTTGGTAAAGTTAAAGAATTCAGCAGTTTTGATAATATGAGAATGGTATTGGGGAATGAAGGCTTCGATGACATTAATTTAAGGTATATGGGAGGTATGTGGATCATGATTGATTTTAAAACGGAAGATACTAAAGCTAAGTTTCAGTCGTGCTTAGGAGCGACATCATGGTTTTCTCTACTCATACAAGCGTCCAAAGAGTTTGTTATTGATGAACGTATCACTTGGGTAGACATTGAAGGAATACCTCTCAAATTATGGTCGGAAAGTACGTTTAATAGGATTGCGGCAAAATGGGGTAAGATGCTTTATTTGGAGAAATTAGATGAAGGGTGTTTGTATAGTAAGAGGTTGTGTATTCTTACTACTGGAAAATCAAACATACTCGAAACGTTCAAAATCATTCATAAAGGGAAGAGATTTTTGGTGAGAGCAAAAGAAACCATGGGATGGATTCCTGATTTTGATGAACAAGAGGAAGATAATAGCGAATCGGAAGACGAGCAATCCGTAGGTTTTATTAAGGAAGACTTTGATGGTAGTGATGTAGAGAAGGAAGGGGATAATAACGTTAGTATGGTTCCAGACTCGGTGAAGGAAGATGTGAATGTGCAAGCTGAAGAGAAAGGTAATGATTTTGATGTTAATAATTCTCTTGATCCTTTTGAGCTATATTCGCTATTGAATAAAAAGAGAAATGTGGAGGAGAAAATGGATAAGTCGAATGAAACAGTGAGTATTCCATTTCCTCCTGGATTTACTCCTTGTGACGAAACAGAAGTTGAGTGTGATAAGAAGTCTATGGGTAATAATGAAGGCAGCGGGTCTGACAACGAAAAAGGGGAATCGGTTTCTATTGGTTCAAGGAAAAGCAACAAGATAGAAATTAAAAGGACGGGGGGTTCGTTATTAACTGTTATGGAGGAATTGATCAAGGTGGGAAAGACGATGGGTTACAATATGGAAGGATGTATGAAAAATATTGAAGAAATAATTGAAATTCAAGGAGGAAAAGAGGTTTTTAAATGAATATGGTTTCTCTTAACGTTCAAGGCCTAAACCCTAAGGCCAAAAAAGATTGGGTTAAGGAGATTTGTGTTTCTCATAAGGTGAATTTTCTTACCTTACAAGAGACCAAGATGGAGGATATTTCTTTGATTGATGTTAAATGTTGTTGGGGTAACTATGCTTTTGAGTATGTGTATAGTCCGGCGGTTGGTAATTCGGGTGGCATTTTATGTGTGTGGGAGAAGTCGGCTTTTAAGAAAAACAATTCTACGATTTCCGATTATTTTGTTATGATTAGCGGGTCTTGGTTATGTAGTGGTGTAAATCTTTTGATTATTTCGGTGTATGCTCCTCAAGAATATGCCGAAAAGAAAATGCTTTGGGATTATTTGGTTCATGTGATTAGTAAATGGGACGGGGAGGTGATCGTTATGGGAGATTTTAATGAGGTTCGATTCAAGAATGAAAGATTTGGCTCGTTATTTCATGCTCATGGCGCGGATGCTTTTAATAGATTTATTTTGCAAGCAAATCTTCAAGAGATCCCCCTTGGAGGTTGTTCTTTCACTTGGTGTCATAGATCCGCTAAGAAGATGAGTAAGCTAGACCGGTTTCTTATGTCGGAAGGCTTGTTGGGTGTGAATCCTAACTTTTCGGCTTTAACGTTGGATAGGTACCTATCGGATCATAGACCTATTATGTTGCGTGATTCTTCCCATGATTATGGCCCTATCCCTTTTAGGATGTATCATTATTGGTTCGAGATAGACGGATTTGAAGAGATGATTTCGAAAGCTTGGTGTGAATGTCCAATCGTTGAGGTAAATCCTATGTTGTACTTGATGTATAAGATGAAATTTCTCAAAAAGTGTATTCGTGAGTGGAATGGGAAGAGACAATCTAATAAGTGTAAAAAAAGGGCTTTTAAAAAAGATCTCCATGACTTGGAAATTGTTATTGACCAAGGCAATGCTACGGATGATATTCTATATAAAAGAATGGAGATCATTAAAGACATCCAAGAAGCGGAGAAAGTGGATAATTTGGAGGCGGCGCAAAAAGCTAAGATAAAATGGGCGATAGAAGGAGACGAGAATACAAAGTTTTATCATGGGATTTTAAATAAGAAACGTAATCAACTTGGTATACGTGGAGTCTTAAAAGATGGTATGTGGATCGATAATCCGGCTATGGTTAAAAAGGAGTTCTTGGAGCATTTTAGTACTCGGTTCCAGCAGCCTCGTCGTATTCGTCCAGTGATCAATATTGATTTTCCTCGTACGATTAGTGAGCTGAAAAAAAATGAATTGGAAGGTGATATTTCGTACCAAGAGATTAAGCGGGCGGTGTGGGATTGTGGGATTGATAAATCTCCGGGACCGGATGGAGTTACTTTTGGTTTCATTAGAAGATATTGGTCTTTAATTGAAAAGGATGTAGTGGCGGCGGTTCAACATTTTTTTACTTCCGGTAATTTTCCTAAAGGTTGTAATGCGTCGTTTATTGCTTTGATCCCTAAGATTCCGGATGCTAAATTGGTTAAGGACTTTCGTCCAATTAGTCTTATAGGGAGCTTATATAAAATTATTGCGAAAATTTTGGCTAATCGGCTTGTTGGTGTGTTGGGTGACTTAGTTAGTGAGGTTCAATCGGCTTTTGTGGCGGATAGACAAATTCTAGACGGTCCGCTCATTCTCAACGAGGTTCTTCAATGGTGTAAAGCGAAAAAAAAACAAACGTTTATTTTCAAGATTGATTTTGAAAAGGCTTATGATTCCGTTCGTTGGGATTTCTTAGGAGACGTTTTAAATCGTTTTGGCTTTGGTGCTAAATGGTGTGGTTGGATACAAGAATGCCTTCGATCTTCTCGTGGTTCGGTTTTAGTAAATGGAAGTACGACGGAGGAATTTCAATTTTATAAAGGCTTAAAACAAGGTGATCCGTTATCTCCTTTCTTATTTATATTGGTTATGGAGAGTCTTCATTTGTCCTTTAAAAGAGTGGAGGATGCGGGTATGTTTAATGGTATCAAGATTAACTCTTCTATGACTTTATCTCATATGTTTTATGCGGACGATGCTATATTCATGGGTCAATGGAGTAAGCGGAATATTGATACTTTAATGTATATGTTAAAGTGTTTTGAACGGGCTTCGGGTCTTAGTATTAATCTTAGTAAAAGTAAACTCATGGGGTTAGCGGTTTCGATAGAGAAGGTCGAAGAAGTTACAAACATGGTTGTGGCATCTTAATACTCGTTTCTTTTCTTGGCTAAAAGTAGGGGGATGTATGTCTCGGATTAATATCATGGGATGAGGTTATCGACAAAATGGTGAATCGACTTACTAAATGGAATGAAAACTTTGTCTATTGGGAGGTGGCTCACTCTTCTTTAAAGAGGTTTTTGTTTCTATGCACTATTATCATATGTCTATTTTTAAGGTTCCTATGTTGGTTCTACAACGTATGGAATCAATCCGGTGTCACTTTTTTAATGGCAATGATCTTGATAGTAAAAGGTCAATTTGGGTTAGTTGGAATAAAGTCTTGACGTCAAAGGAGAAAGGAGGTCTTGGTGTATCTAGTTTTTTCGCGGCTTAATAGAGGTAATGGTTTAAATGGGTTTTGCAATTTTTTAATCAAAGTGAATCGGTTATGGGTTAGGGTCATTTCATGCTATTATGGAGTTGATGGTAGGATTGGTAGAGCTGGAATGTCGGACATACGTCGATTTGGTGCGATATTATTAAGAAAATGGATAGGTTAGCTTCTCATGGAATTGATCTTATAAGTATGATGCATAAGAAGATAGGGAATGGGTCGAATACTTCTTTTTGGAAGGATCGGTGGAGGGGGGAGCAGCGATTGAAAGAGGTTTTTCCACGCATTTATGCGCTTGAGGTAAACAAACACATTTCGGTAGCTTTCAAATTTGAGCAGACTTCTTTATCTTCCTCTTTGCGTAGGATGCCGCGTAGTGGCATTGAATCCGAACAGTGGGATCATCTTTTGGACAGTTTGGAGGGAGTGATGTTAAAGTCATTAGGAGGAAAGGTGGTCGTTGGGGATTTAAATGGGTGGGGGAATCTTTCAGTTGTTCGACGGCGAAGGTATATTGACAACAAATAGATTACAGATATTTCGTCCAAAACAAGATGGATTAAAGAAGTGCCTATTAAAGTCAATGTTCACGCTTGGAAGGTGCGTATAAATGGTTTACCGACTCGGTGGAACATTTCACGTAGAGGTATAGATATCCCTTCTATTCTATGTCCTCTATGCGAGACGGGTGTTGAATCTTCGAAACATTTGTTCTTTAATTGTAGTGTTGTTAGAGCTATTTTTCGGAGGGTTTGTATTTGGTGGGATGTGAGTTACATGGAGCTTGATTCTTTTGATGAGTGGATTTCTTGGATAACTAATTTACGGCTGCCTTCTAACCATAAAAGATTATTAGAAGGGGTGTGTTATGGTCTATGGTGGTTCATTTGGGCTTTTTGGAATAAGAAGATTTTTGGCGTTGTTCTTTCTTTCAAGGCGAATATTTTGATGATCTAGTGCTCTCGTCTTTCTTTTGGTGTCGTTATAGATGTAAAGCTACGTTTAGTTGGGTGGATTGGTTAAAAAATCCTCACCTTGTGTCCTTGTAATGTTCGAGCTTCTTGCTAGTGTTTTCTTTTAATAAAATTCGCCGTTCAAAAAAAAAAGGATTGTTTGGGTTGAACTTGACTTCAACTTTTTCACTAAATATAGACGATTATCCGCACAAAGTAACGATGTATAACGAGAAATAATTAGACATATTTAGAATAATCATCAATGATCTAAGATGTGTGACAAAAAAAAGGCCTAAGACATCTGGCATGATCATGTAAGATGTGTGAGCATTGTTGATTGGTTGGTACCGCAAACAATACGGATACTTTTAGATACTTGTTCCTAAACAAAGATTAGTGTATTAAACAAAAAGTAACCCGTATGGTTGTATTTTAAACATATGATATAAGCGTTGAGGTTTAAACGTAGTCTAACGTATCTAAAAAAGTCAGAACCATGCAATGTCAATAACTCTTTCCCCATTTAGTTTGCTGCCAACAAATAGGGTAAATACATGAAGAGGCCAGATATCATATTTCAAAAAGCATATAAGTTATAACTATCAAAAATCTTGATCCCATCATTCAGAGTACACATAGTACAATCACAGCATAATCATATTGTTCAGTTATCAATCCTTGATTTTTTTTCTTGCAAGTAACCCAAAAATCTCCTAACTGAAAAATAGAAGTGCAAGTCTCATTAAATTGGAACAATTTAAAAATAAAAATGAAACAAAGTCTGTAAGCGTTTATAATCCAAACAGATAACAAACTGCAATTCGGCAATCTTATAATCTCAATTTAATTACAACATTTATATTGGTTGCAAGTATTTAACCCTTATTTGCTTGATTCTTAACAACTTGAAAATACATAATAAACTTATCTGAGATTTTTTGAATAAATGACCCTAAAAGCTTTATAGTAAAACGATAAAAACCACACGTAAAAGTGGCAACACAATGTACTGCTCGAAATCCAAGCTGCTACATGGTACTTATTAGAGAAGAAACTAAAACACATGAACGAAAATGATCAGAGTTTATACGGCAAGAAACTCTGCCAAATCACTAACAATAAAATAATCAACATGACCAAACGGAGTATGCTATTTATTATTTTAAGAAAATAAAAGATTTCTAAGCTTATATGACCAAGTAGTAATAGTACTCATTTTTAAGCCGTCTATTAGACATTTAAATAATCTTCCACGGATAATTAAAAGATTAAAACATGTTAATACAAATAATGTCTAAAAACGTTATTTATATTTTTCGACCTCTCAATGTTTTGATAATAACAAAATGTAAAAATGTTTACGATAAAAATAAACGTTTATAAATTACTAACCGTAAAATTCTATTTCTAAGATTAATCACTTAAGGTATGGATAAACAAATCATTAAACATGATTAGTGATTAAGAAAATATTTTTCTTAAACCTTACATTTTTACAAAAGTGTTTTTATAAAAATATAAAAACAAAATATTTATTTATAAAAGAAATGTATTATTAAAATAATAAATTTGACATCAGATTTTTTCCCCCAAAATGAAAGGTTCTAAAATAGATAACACATTCCCCACAAAAAGACAAAAAGAGGAGCGTAGTCTACGGCGGCCCTCTTATAGGCCTGGCGGCCCCCTAATATATTTGGGACCGCCACCAGCACAACGGCTCTTTTTGTCTCCTATAAATACTGAGCCACCCCATCTGAAAACATAACCTCTTGCCACGAATTTTCTCAGATCTACTTTTCTCTCTTCTTTCTTTCTTTCTAAAACACATATCTTAATCACTAACATACCTTGATCTTGTTTCAAGTGATTAATTCTTTCTTCCTCCCTTCTTCTTCTAATCAAGTGCAAGAGAAGAACAATCATATTCTTCTACATACGAATTGTTATTAAATGATCTCTTTCTTCCTCCTCAAGATCACAAGTCTTTATTATATTAACTTTGTGTTGTTGTGTAAATTGGATTTTGTGTAGATTGTGTATTTGTGATTTGGATTGTGTGTCAATCCAAGAGTATATATATTATGAGTGTGTAAAGACTTAGGTAAGTCTTAGATTGGTTCTAGCTAAGATTAGGACTCGACATCTAGCTTGGTGTCGGAAAAGAAAGTAAACGACGTGTAAACGGTTTTCTCCGCCTAAAAGGAGCTTGTTGACATAGTGAAATCTCGAGTTGAGTACTCAGGGAGTGGAGTAGGAATGAA
>BQNB010013504.1:0-77018 GCA_026074375.1 Tanacetum coccineum | reverse complement strand
ATTTTTTCTTTTTCTTTTTAGCTTCTAATGTGTTGTGAGGAGGCTTGTACTCTTCCGTTCTTTGTGTTTGTTGTTTGTACTTATGATTGTTTATAGGATTGATCCCAAATTTTCTGAAGACTCTCGTGTTCGGTGTTTTGTCCCGGTTCACTCGAGCTTCCTACCCTTTGTTTGCCATTAGTTTGGGGAAATTCGATATCCTTTCATCTTATCGATTCACGTTTATCTTTGCATAATTAATAAACGGCTTAGATTTGCGTAGAGACTCGCCTTAAACATTGAGGATAATGTTTCATTTAGTTTGGGGAGGGAATCTATCGATATGATGTTACCTACTTATTGTTTTGTTCTCACGTACCCCGTTTTCCTACCAAAATTTTCAAAAATATGAAGAAAAAAAAAATAAGTGTTTTTGTCACAATTTTAACTTTCTTGATGGGTAAGAATAAAAGTAAATTTTGACCCGATCGAGCGTGTTGAGCTCTAACTTGTTCCTTAACTTTTAGGCTAAGAGTTCGCTAATTCGCGAAGAACGAAAAATGATAGAGTTAAGTATGAGTAGGATGCTAAACAAAGATGTTGGAGAATTTAAGAAGCCCATGTATGTTACGGGTTGCTTTTTCTACCACATAAAGCTCTTAACGGGATTAATTTACGTGCTGTTTTTGGAAATTAAAAATTAAATCAACAATTTTTATGTATATTATAGCAAAATTTTTAGTTCTTAGTTCAAATCTTGATATTGAATTTTCAAAAGGAAGTTTTTTTAAATAAGTTTAGTTTTATATTTTTATATATATATATATATATATATATATATATATATATTATTAAACCAAAAAAAAATATGATAAAATGATAAAATATATTAATAAAAGCTGTTGGTGATAAAAGTTTATCTACCTTTGTCGGTCACAACCGATTGTAGTCTTCTAAAGAATGCAATTGTAAGAATAAAGATCTGAGACAGACAAAAGTTTGTGCATCTTGCCGGCTCGCACAACGATGTTGCGCCTTCTAAAAGTCGGGGTTACAATTGCATAAATGTCTAATAGTTAAATTAAAATTAATAAATGACTTCTTTTTGTAAATGCAAAATATGCTTTTGCACTTTGACTATCTATTTTATAAGATTATGAATATTCAGGAAAACCTGAGAGTTTTTGAAAACCTAAGGTCTGTGAGTCCGATACTAGTCTTTGTGTTTCTTTTTTAGGTGTCAAAAAGCTGATCACTTAGCGCAAGGTGGGGATGTGCCGAGCGAAAAGTACTACAGGGTGATCTCGCCTTTAATCTCATTATTCTATGGTGGAACGTAAAGCATAGTATGTTGCAAAAAGTTGATCTATGGTTGAAATTCAAAATAGCACACTCACTTAAGATATAATTAATATCGGGAGTAAAAAGTTCACAAGTTGCAAATATGAGTAGTGTTAGCATACTTACTGATATTTAGCTATGATTTTGTTTTAAGCTTGGTTTGGATAAGTGAAAAGTCGGGAACGATAAATTTATCATTTTTGGGGCATTCTCGGATTCGAAATGCATTTTGTTCTATGATCCCTAACAGTTATGAAAATAACGAAAGTCAAAATAACATTATTAAAAAAAAGAAAAAAAAGAAAAAGAAAAAGAGATTTTAGAAAATGGAAAAAACGGGTGTTTTATAACTTGTGATTTCTTAACTCTCTCCACAAAAATCTTTGCTACTTTTCAAAGATTTAGTTTGGGGAAGTTTTGAGATATTTGGTTATAAGGCATGTAATATTGCGTGAGGACACGCAATCGCTTAGTTTGGGGAATTTTGATATGTGTGAAAACACATATCCATTTTATATCAAAATAGACCCTAAAAAGATGAAATTGTGCTTTAAACGCTTGAATATTGCTTGTTTTGTCTTTGTGATTGTGTAGGTACGGATAAAGCAAAAATCCTAAGAAAACGGTTAAAACCGGGCAAACACGAACACGAGAACGGAAGAGCACGCAAAGAGCCGGGAGAATGCTATCAATGGTCAACTCAAGTCAATCCGCAGTCAACCCTTGGTTAAGGTCACAAAAAGACGAAAATTCTAAAGTTTCAAAATCAGTCCTTCAAAATTTAAAATTTACAAAAATGGTCCCTAATCCCTGAAACCATAACACCCGTTAACCTTTATATAACAAAAACTTAACATTCGTTAAGTCCAAGCCTAAAATCTTAAAACCCAAAACCTATAACAAACCCGGGCCCAAAAGATGTGGCCCAATTCCCTTTTATAAATCCCAAGTCAATCCCGTCCAAACACTCCAGTCAAACCTCCCTTATCCCTCCAGTTAAAAACGAGCGGGAAAAGTGGTTAAACCACTGTTCATCGTCTCTCCCATTTTACCCAGGGTTAAAAACACAGGGCTTTTGCTAATTGAGGGTCAAGATAGGAAATTCAAATGTTAAAGTACGACGTGGCAAAGGATTACATCAACAAACGCATTCTATTGGTCAAGACCCTCAAAGGAGAGGAACATGAATTAGTAAGAAGCACGATGGATGGTAGTTTACAAGACTTCCCCTCAAAGGAAAAGCACAAGCTGTTCAATCACGATTGTCACGCTGGCAATCCGTGTGAGACAATCTAATCCAACGGCTTAAAAATAGTATCTAATGATTAGCATATGATCAAGGGCCAAGAAACAAAGGACCGTGTAACTGAATAGAGATCTGGAAGCTTCAGCATAAGGCTATAAATAGGCCTTGCATCCTCACACACAAAGAGGAGAATATTTTTCTTTACCTAGTTTTTAGCTTTTAGAAATTTAGCTTAATTTAGTTTTTTAGCTTATGCAATTTTACTTTAAATGTAATTTTCATTAAAGCTTTTGTAATTCCTTTACCAAAGTATTGTAATATCTTTTTAATAAAATCAAACTTTTAGTTTTTATAAACTGTTTTTACTCATAAAGCTCTCTATAAGACCAAATGTTTTAACTACTGTACTCATAACTCAACAAGCTCATTAAGCTCTCACAAGTCTATAAGCTTGTGATAGAGCTTAAATCAGCCTCTAATTTACTTAAACTCTAAAATCAGTGAAGCTTAATACCTTTGCTTGTTTAGATTGTGAGCTTTTGGAAAATGAGTTTACAAAGGAAGAACTCAGATGGACTTTTACTAGCTTATCCATAAGGATAAGCTAGAGCTAGTAGATAAGCTCATTTGAGCAATTGTGCCTTTGTTTAGCTAAGGCAGGTTGTAAGTTTCCCTTTACTCTTCCTGTTTTAAATTTCCTAGTGTAATTTAGCTTATTTTGCTTAAATGATTGCTTATTGGTGCTTAAACTTGTCTTATTTAGCTTATTGAACTTGATTTATAATCTGTTTTAGGCTTAAGTAGTATAGATCTTAGATTTTCATAATTTGTCTTAAAAATCATTAAAAATCAAAAAATAGAGTAATTTAGCTTATAGCTTATTAAACTGTCTTATAATTTGCCTAGATTTGCTAATTAGGTTTGCTACAAGCTGTTTATCATCTGGTTATTAAGTTTTAATCATTAGATTTCAGTTTAGCAAGTTAAAAAGGCTTCTATGGATATTAAAGGAGTGTTTGGTTTAGTGAGGTTTGACCATTTAAAGTCAAATAGAGTTGAGTTCATTGCTTGAGTCATTTTTAAAATCACTTAAAATCAGTAGGGAAAGAGATTTTAAAGGTTAGATTTAAAAATCTAGAAAGTTTAAGCTCAATTCGCTTTTTGTCTATGCAACGGGGAATTTGCCTTTCCTTGTGCTTGTTTAAAAATTGATCCAAGCCTCATTGTGCTTGGATCTTGTTTGAGTTGTGTTTAAACTTACTCTTTTTTGGTGTCTAAATGCAGTTTACGTTGGGATTGAGATTTGATGATTACAAAACCACTTATGAAGAAAAAAAGAAAGATGAAACAACAAGGACTTAATGTGCAATATTAAGTTAGCTTCTTATCAAAGCTAGGGTTTTCTTGTAAGCCTATGCCTCTATAGTATATAAAGAGGGTAGGGTGAATAGTTTATCATCATCATAGTTAAGATCAATCTCTAATGAGAGTCTATAGTTAGTTTTTAGTAGTTAGTTATATAGTTCATAGTCGACTGAGTAAAGTCGAATAAGTTTATAGTTTATTGTTTATGAATAAAACCTTGTTCATAACATTGATGTTCTTATTGTTATTCCGCTGCGTGATCCAATGTTTATTATATCCTAGATGGGCAAAACGATTATGAAGCTACAATTAGGTTTCTACAGTGGTATCAGAGCTGGTGGCTGTGATTATCTAGGATCTCAGTTTTGATGTGACGTGTTGCATGTTTTTGAAGGCACAAGATCTGTTGTGTTGGACATTTGGGTTTTTCCCAGCAAACCTAATTTAAAAAAAATTGGTTCGATAATATATGTCTCTATTTGATTTGATTTTTGTTCATAAGCTGTTTATTGCATCTGGTAATAATGATTAGTATTGATATGGGATCAATCGTCATTATTATTGTTACTGGCTATAGTGAGTTGATCTGGGATCAATGATGAACCCTAGCTGAGATACAATAAGCATGTCTTGTTGGCATTATTTCAGAAAGAGAAGAGATTTTTTGTGTTTGGATTATAGAGTGTTCACAAGCACCAAGTCTTTTGTGGATTTGTGATTATCAGCACGTAGCATCATGTTTGAAGATTGATGTTGATAGGCAACCAGGGATCATAAAAACCCTTAAACGAAGGTGTTCCGTTTAAGAGGAAGACAAACAGGTTTATTCATGGACACAAATTGTGATTATTGGTGAAAACCATTAGTTCTAAGGGTTTGTATCTCGTTTCTACTATTCATGATATGAAGGGATTATGGTTATTGCTTGTCTTGAGAAGTCGCATAAAGGTACTGCAGATTGGTTTCTGGATGGATTAGTACTGCTGTTTCGAGCAAAGTAAGTTAGTACCGCTTGACTTTTGTTAGTACTGCTGTCCACGTTGGTTTTTAATGCAACAGTATTAACAAGGAAAATTACTACTGCTATGGTTTTGAAAGTATTCCTACTGCTAGGATTTGTTTATACAATCACATTTTGGTTATGCATACAGGATAGTGAGTAATTCAGGTACTTGTAGAATACGAATGCAATCAAGGTTGTGAATATTGTCATGAGGGAGAAAGACCAGATGGAGACGGATGTGAAAGCGTATTTGTGTTTGTGATTTAGGGTATGACTAGATATACATGTATATACATCTGATGTTTGTCATCATGGGCTTTAAATTAAGTATATCTGGACTAATATAACACAAATGCAAAATGGGCAGATAATTTTTATGGGTTTAAACTTTAAAGTTATATGGATGTGGCTACGTGGTCAATAGCAGATATTGGTATGAGTTTATTAATTTGTGACGGGCCCAGATAAATAAAAGAAAGAAATGTTGCTTTTAAGCTAGATTAAATAAGTTTCAAGTTCTAAAATTAAGTATGCTAATAGTTTAAACATAGGATAAGTTAGTTTAAAACTTGTTTTCAAATCTCTAGCTTAATCTCTAGGATTAATTTGCTTTTAAAATTCATAAAATAACCTCAAAAAGCCAAAAACAGTAGTAACTAGATCTTAGCTTTTAAATTTAGATTTCTAGCTTATAAGTTTGGATGTTATGATTTGGATTCATAGCTTATAAGTAGTTTGTTAAGATTTCAATAGTTTAAGTTCAGTAGTAGCTTAATGAGGATTTTAGCTTAATTTGATTTTGAGCCTTTTAATACTTTTTCCGAATTTGCTCTTTTGATCATTAGATTTAGAGATCTTTTAGTGTTTTCAGTTAAGTTAGCTTTTCATAATTAGCTTTTACACATCTTAAGCTTTCTAGAGTAACTTTTGGTTTTAAATTTGAGCTAATAATGAGTAGTGTGCAAACTTTTAAGTGAAAACTAGCTAATTAATCCTCATAAGCTAACTTTTGAAACAGCTTTTTCAAAAGATGTTTTGAGAGCTTATTTTTGAGTTTCAGCTTATATTGCTTTTATTAAAGTTGCTTATCTTTAGGAGCTTAACAACTTTTGTTCTTTAAGTTTTTTATAAAAACCAAAATAAAAAAAAGGGAAGTGGAAGTCGGGGGTGAGCAAGACTCGAACCCCCGACCTTAACACCTTAACCTTTTATAACACTACACACACCACTCCCTACCGCTGTGCCTTGGGTCTTTTCCGTTAGACTCTCACACTATTAAATCTTTATACTCGTTTTTCCCTTAATAGTTAGATAAGCTGTTACAGCTTATTTCACAGCTTATTTAATAAGCTGTGATCTCGGGTTTATTTTTCCTAGGATTTAAATAGTTTAAGCTATTTCCTGTAATTTTTCTAGAATTTTTATAGTTCATTTAGTATTTTTAATCATTTATTTTTATTAAAAACTTTAAAAAATCATAAAAAATAGAAAAATAATCAAAAAAAATATAAATATTTTTTAGAAAATTTTCTTTTGCCATAAATTTCGTAGGAAAATTAGTTTGACTCTCATAGGTTTATTTTTGAGCATTTTAGCTTTTAGGGCTCGGTTTTTAATTCCCGTTATTCGTTTTTGTGATTTCTTTCAAATTTTATCGTTAAGTTTTCAAATTTTGCAAATCCCTTTATTTTTACTCATAGAATTAGATTATTAATTCAAATTCTAGGGTAAGGAGCTAATTAGGGTTTAATTTGTCATTTCCGTTTTTCGTCCGCGTGTTTAGTTATTTTTCTTGCATTTAATTATTTTAATTGTTTTTAGTCATAGATAATCAATCAAAAAGTTGAAAATCATTCATAACATTGTCCAAACTGAATCGAGGGTATCAATTCACATTTTTTTGGGATACGACCCGGTAATCACTTACCTGTTAAAACGTATTAGATTTAGTATTATATATTTTTGTGTTTAAATTGCATTTAATCTTTGCCCTCAAGGATTATTTGTATATTTCTATAAATACTTTGATATATTATATATACGTGAAATTGCTATCAATCAGATACTCTTTAAATAGTAAAGCCTTTAGAGTATTCAATAGTAGAACAAGGATAGTGGAAGAAAACTTGCATATTAGGTTCAGTGGAGAGTTACCACCTAATGCTGTAGGTAGAGGAACCAGATTGGCATTTGATATTGATGCACTAACAAAAACAATGAATTATGAGCCAATTGTTGCAGGCACACAGTCTAATGGTTTTACAGGTATAAAAGCAAGTGATAATGCAGGTCAAGCTAGAAAGGAGACAGAACCTGTCAAAGATTACATTTTGCTGCCATTATGGACTGCTAGTCCACCATATTCCTAAAATCCAAAGAGTTCTCATGATGATGGATCCAAACCTTCAAGTGATGATGGAAAGAAGGTTGATGAAGATCCAAGAAAAGATAGTAAATGTAATGATCAAGAGAAGAAAGGCAATGTTAACAGCACTAACAATGTTAATGCTGCTAGCATAAATGAAGTTAATGCTATTGGTGGAAAAACAAGCATTGAACTTCCATTTGATCCAAATATGCCTGCTTTGGAAGATTATAGCATATTTGATTCTTAAGAGATGATGAAGATGATGTGCAGAGGTCTGTCATGAACATTTGATTCAACAATCCAAGTCAGTCCTATTCTATCTACAAGAATTCATAAAGATCATCCTCGTGATCAAGTGATTGGAGATTTGCAATCAGCAACACAAACTAGAAAGATGTCAAAGAATTTGAAAGAACATGGGTTTGTTAGTACTATTCAACAAAGAACAAACCACAAAGACCTTCAAAACTGCTTGTTTGCTTGCTTTTTATCACAGGAAGAACCCAAAAAGGTAATTCATGCATTGAAGGATCCAAGCTGGATAGAGGCCTATGCAGGAAGAGCTTTTACAATTCAAGTTACAAAGAAGTTTCAGACTTTATGGATTTACAATGAAAAACGGGCTATAGTCATAAGTGTGTTTTCAAGAATAAAAAGGATGAAAAAGGAATTGTGATAAGAAATAAGTCAAGATTGGTTGCTTAAGGGTACACACGAGAAGAAGGGATTGACTATGATGAAGTCTTTGCCCTTGTTGCAAGAATTGAAGCAATTAGGCTATTTTTAGCTTATGCTTCATTTTAAAGTTTTTGGGGTGTATCAAATGGATGTAAAAAATGCTTTTCTCTATAGGAAGATTGAAGAAGAGGTGTATGTATGTCAACCACCAAGATTTAAAGATCCAAACTTTCCTAATAGAGTATACAAGGTTTAAAAAGCATTGTATGGACTGCATCAAGCTCCTAGAGCTTGGTATGAAACCTTGTCAACATATCTGTTGGAAAATAGGTTTCAAAGAGGGAAATTTGACAAGACCTTATTCATCAAAAGGCACAAATGTGCTATTTTGCTAGTCTAAGTTTATGTGGATGATACCATCTTTGGTTCAACAAAGAAGGAGCTACATAATGCATTTGAAAAGCTGATGCATGAGTAATTTTAGATGAGTTCTATAGGAGAACTTACATTCTTCTTGGGATTACAAGTGTAGCAGAAGAAGGATGGCATATTTATTAGTCAAGAGAAATATGTTGTTGAATTTTAAGAAATTTGGGTTTACTAGAAGTCAAGACTGCAAGCATACCAATTGAAACTTCAAAAGCCTCTACCAAGGATGTAAATGGTGTAGAAGTGGATGTTCAAATGTTTGTTCATGATGGTTCATTGATGTATCTTACATCTTAAAGACCTGACATCATGTTTGCAGTGTGTGCCTGTGCTAGATATCAAGTCAATCAAAAGGTTTTACATCTTTATGCTGTGAAAAGGATTTTTAGGTACTTAAAAGGTCAACCAAAATTAAGCCTTTGGTATCCAAAAGATTCTCCTTTTGATTTGGTAGCATACACTGATAGTGATTATGCTGGAGCAAGCTTGGATAGGAAGTCTACAACAGGAGGTTGTCAATTCCTTGGATGTAGATTAATATCATGGCAGTGCAAGAAACAGACAGTGGTTGCAAATTCCATAACAGAAGCTGAGTATGTGGCTGCTTCAAGTTGCTGTGGACAAGTGCTTTGGATTCAGAATCAACTACTTGATTATGGGTACAATTTTATGCATACCAAGATCTTTATTGACAATAACAGTACTATTTGCATAATTAAAAATCCTGTTTTTCATTCAAAAACAAAGCATATAGAGATCATACATCATTTTATTAGAGATTGCAATGAAAAGAAATTGATTCAAATGGTCAAAATCCATACTGACAAGAATGTTGCAGATTTGCTTACAAAAGCTTTTGATGTAAGTAGATTTCAATATTTGATTGTTAGTATTGTAATGATGAATCTTTAAAGTCTTTTATCTCTTTATGTTTTTGTAGAGTTTTGTATAAATTAGTACTGTTATTCATGTCATTAAAAGTTTCTGCTGTTAAGTATAATTAGTACTGCTGGTTATACTTAATACTGCTGAGTTACTACTGTTAGTTATACTTAATACTGTTAGGTATAATTAATACTGTGATAATTGTGAAAATTGCTATGGCTTGTGTTTTCTTGGTTTTTGGACTAACATTTTGCAGGAAAAGCAAAGAAAAGTGTTAAATTGATGATGGAAAAGCTGTTTAGAATGGAATTGAAGTTAATGCTGGTGACTCAAAGTTAATGCTGCTAGGCATAACTTACTACTGCTGCATGAAAGTTAATGCTGCTAGGCATAACTTACTACTGCTCGGTGAAAGTTAATGCTGCTAGGCATAACTTACCACTGTTGCGTGAAAGTTAATGCTGTTAGGCATAACTTACTACTGCTGGGTGAAAGTTAATGCTGTTGAGGGTATTTTCATAAATACTTTGATTAAGGGTTTCAATCAGTCATTTAATCAATTTCATACTTTTGTAAACTCTCTAATTACACCCTAACTTAATTTTATCATCCATCATCAAAACCCAACACAAATGACGACCCTAAAGTTTGCGGATACTCTTAACATGGTTGCATTTTTGTCTAAACCCGCAGAAAGTGATAGGTTTGAACAAATTGTGGATTTTTTGAATGCACAACCTATAAGATATGCATTAACAGTTAATCCCACTATACATATCTCTTGCATTGAACAATTCTGGTCTACTGGCGTGGTCAAATCTTCCAATGAGGAAGTACTGTTGCATTGCCCTAGTAGTTGGGCAAGAAGATAATTGTCACTGAAGCATCTGTGAGAAGAAATCTTCAACTAGAAGATGAGGAAGGTATTGATTGTTTACCAAACTCTACCATTTTTGAACAACTTGCATTGATGGGATATGAGAAAATTTCACAGAAGCTTACTTTTTATAAGCCATTCTTCTCTCCACAATGGAAATTTTTGATTCATACTATTCTACAATGTCTAAGTCCAAAGACTACTACATGGAATGAGTTTAGTAGTAATATGGCATCTGCAATTATCTGTTTCGATTCAAATTAGAAGTTTAACTTTTCAAAATACATTTTTGAAAGTATGATTAGAAACTTGGATAATGTGTCTGGGAAAATTTTGATGTATCCAAGGTTTGTACAAGTGTTTTTGAATCAACAACTTGATGGGCTGCCAACTCATAAGAGAATTTATAATGCACCCTCTCACACTAAGAAGATTTTTGGAAATATGAGAAGGGTAGGCAAAGGTTTTTCTGGTAGAGTAACACCTTTATTTCCAACAATGGTAGTGCAACACCAATCACAAATGGGTGAAGGTTAAGCAAATCCAACTGATCCATCACACACCCACCATTATTCAACCATCTACTCAACTTCAAAAGACACAAAAACCTAGGAAGCCTAAAAGAAAGGACACTCAGGTACCTCAGCCTAGTGATCCTAGTGAAAATGTTGTAGATTATGCTGTCCATAAGGAGTTGGGTGACAGTTTGGTAAGGGCTGCCACTACTGCTTCTAGCTTAGAAGCAGAGCAGGACAGTGGTAACATAAATAAGACCCGATCTAAGGCAACACCTAATGAAACTACTTCAGGTGGTGGTCCCAGATTGCCAAGAAACCATGGGGGATACTATTGCTCAAACTAGGTTTGAGAATGTATCTAAACTTTCCAATGATTCACTGCTCGCAAGAGGTAACACACTTTGAAGTGATGAGGATAGTCTTAAACTTAATTAATTAATGGAACTATGTACCAATTTACAAACCAGAGTTCTTGATTTGGAGAAGACAAAGACCACTCAAGCTAATGAGATTGCTAGTTTGAAAAGGAGGGTCAAGAAGCTTAAAAAGAAAAGAAGTTCAAGAACTCATAAGCTGAAGAGACTATACAAAGTTGGTTTGAGTGCTAGGGTAGAATCCTCTGGTGATGAAGAAGATTTAGGTGAGGATGCATCCAAACAGGGGAGGAGGATTAATGCTATTGATGCAGATGAAGACATTACCCTGGTTAATATTCAAGATGATGCTGATAATGAGATGTTTGATGTGAATGTTTTAAATGGTGAAGATGTGTTTGTTGCAGGGCAAAATGAAAATGTTGTTGAAGAAGTAGTTGATGTTGCTCAAGTTAGTACTGCTGCAATAACTGTTATAATAACTACTGAAGAAATTACTTTGGCTCAAGCACTTGAAGCATTAAAAACTTCAAAACCCAAGGTGAAAGGGATTGTTTTTCAAGAGCCATCTACAACAACAACAACAACAACAATTTCTTAACAACAAATTACATGACAACGGTTAAAGGGATATGATACAGGAACATGTGAAGCCTATGAAGAAAGAAAGATCTAATCAGGCTTGGATGAAAGAAGCTGCTTTAAAGTTACTAGCTGAATTTGTGAAGGAAAAAAGACTTGCAAGAGATAAAGCTGAAAAAGAAAAAGAAGCCAATATTGCTTTGATTGAAGAATGGGATGATATTCAAGCAAAGATTGATGCTGATTATCAATTGGCTGAAAGAATGCAAGCACAAGAACAAGAAGAGTTGTCTGATGCATAAAAGGATACATTATTTCAACAACTCTTAGATAAAAGAAGAAAGCACTTTGCAGCTAAAAGAGTAGAAGAGCAAAGAAACAAACCACCAACATAAGCTCAACAGAGAAAGATAATTTGTACTTACCTAAAGAACATAGAAGGTTACAAGCTCAAAGATTTGAAGTCAAAAGGGTTTGATTCTATTCAAGAGATGTTTGACAGAGAATTCAAAAGGGTAAATACATTTGAAGACTTTAGAACAGAGTTGGTGGAAGGAAAAGAAAAGAGAACAGGAGAAGAGCTGATACAAGAGAGTTCAAAGAAGCAAAAGATGGAAGATGACAAAGAAATAACATAGCTTAAAAAGTTAATGGAAATCATTCTAGATGAAGAAGAAGTAGCAATTGATGCTATTCCTTTGACTGTTAAGTCTCCAAGGATTGTTGACTGGAAGATCCACAAAGAAGGAAAGAAAAGCTATTATCAAATAATAAGAGTTGATGGAAAGTCTCAAATGTATAGGATCTTTAGTCAAATGCTTAAAAGTTTTGACAGGGAAGATTTGGAGGACTTGTATAAGTTGGTAAAAGCTAGATATGGATCAACAAGACTAGTGGAAAGCATGGATTATCTGTTATGGAATGATATGAAAATAATGTTTGAACCACATATAGAAGATGAAGTATGGAAGCTGCAAAACAGATACAAAGTGTTGGAATGGAAGCTGTATGACTAATGTGGAGTACATTTCTTGAGGATGCAGTCTATGCAGATTTACATGTTGGTAGAGAAGAAGTATCCTCTTACACCACCTACACTTTCAATGATGTTGGAAAAGAAGCTTCAAATTGATTATGAAAGTAAAATGGCTTATCAGCTATGTAAATTGATCATAAAATAGCTTAAGAAGTAAAGAAGTGTTTGGAAGCATCCTCCTGGTGTTGATGATGTTTTAAATGAAGAAACTTGATGATTTTGAAAAAGAATTTCAAGTTTAGAGGAGGATTGTTGGGATTAAAAACCTTCTTAATGCTACTAGTATTACTGCTGCTCATATTACAGTTAATGCTGCTCGGTTGTGTTAGTACTGCTTAAGAACTTCAGATAAAAATGCTAAGTGTTTACTACTGCTAGTACACAGTTAAGTCTGCTAGTGTAAAGTTACTACTGCTAGTGCATATTAGTGCTGCTCAGAGACTTAGAAGAAAAACTGCTAAGTAGTTACTACTGCTAGTACAAAAGTTACTACTATTAGTACAAAGTTAATGCTGCTGAAGGAGTTAATGCTGCTAGTGAAGAAGTTAGTACTACTAAGTTAGTTAGTATTATTGAGTTAGTTAGTACTGCTTATGTGATTTATATGAGTTATTTGTGTAAAAGATATGTATAACTTATTTGTTTAAAAGATTTGATATTCTTAGGAAAGTATTGTAAGCCGTTTAGGACTCCTTGGTGTATAAAAGGAGGTTTTAATTTTTTTTTTATTATTTTTTTTTTTTTTTTTTTTTTTTTTTTTTTTTTTTTTATTTTTTTTTTTTTTTTTTTTTTTTTTTTTTTTTTTTTTTTTTTTTTTTTTTTTTTTTTTTTTTTTTTTTTTTTTTTTTTTTTTTTTTTTTTTTTTTTTTTTTTTTTAATCCCCCAATTTTTTTTGTTTTTTTAGGGCATAGAGTTTGATACGAGTCATTCATTCTGAAATTATATAGCTCAAGGTCTTGGTAACCCTATACTTGAGGTATTCGTATTATTATAATATTGGAGCTTTTGTTTGTTGAATTATATGTTCATATAATTACTGTTTTTTTTATAGTTCTTCTTAATATTAAAGATTAGATTCTGCATAATCTTTAATACATTCAAACAAAGTTTCTACTATAGTTGTGTTAGATTTATCTAATATAACTAATCCTTATACAAGCTTAAGGAATTCGATCTATTGAAGTGGGATCAACACTGAACCAAAAAATGCCAACATGATAGTAGAAATGACTGATAAAACTAGATGTATTCCCAAGGGGATAATAGAAAACATCCAGGTAAAGATTGATAAGTTTTCTTTCCCCTCTGACTTTGTAATCATAGATACAAAGGAATTAAGCAATAAAACTATCATTCTTGGTCGACCTTTTTTAGCAATCATTCATACTGAAATTGATGTTTTCACGAGAGAAGTCTCGCTAGGATTAATGGAAACAGGATAAAAAATCCCAATAATGAATAGAAAGGATTGTGATTTTACTACATCTATTTGTAAAAACCTCTCAAATAAACACCTCGACGAGGGATCAACATCACAAGAGATCTAGGCGGATATTTACAACACTGATCTGAATGGATCCTGTATTCAGGACAACCAATTATAGGATGAACTTAAGTATGGAGCCTATAATATAATCAGTAAAACCTATTGGTGTGAACCTGTTCACCAAGAACATAAAAGAGGATATAAATTTTGGGCAACATGTGACCCTTACCACGAGATATGTGATGGAGGAGGAATCTCAAATAAGAAAATAAAGAATTATTAGAAAAGCACGAACGATGATGATCGCGTAGACTTAGAATGGGAAGGATTAAGCTGTACAAATTGGGTAAGGGCAAGGTACGGTAAAGTAAATAATGTAACAAAAGAGAGGATCCTTAAAAAATATTAAGGCAGTAAGCTTGGAGGACGAACAAGGGAAAAGACTATAATGAAAGATCAGGAGCACCCTGAGAAATGTGGGGAGACCATGACAAGAGCGATAATCAGGGCAATGGTTAACAAGCTACCTGAAGAATCGTTTTCAGGGGTTAGCGAAGATAAGGGTGATTTAGAAGGAATCATTGACTACCTAGAACCTACGTTGTACGATGGATTCATTAACCCTAATGATGAAGCATACAAGCAAAGAATGAACAAGTTTCTAGGAATGCCCAATACAGAACCCCCACTAATTTTAAAAGAAGAAGCTGAGATCACAAGATATAACCTAGGGCTGGAGAAGTTTTCACAAAAACTAAAATCTTAAACATAAAAGAGTTTCCCAGGACATCACCCAACACCACCGATATAAGGGCAGAGATAATAAATAGAAACAATAGTTTAGAAGATCTTTCCAATACAAAAAGGAGACATTGGTGTAAACCAATTTGCTAGTGGAAAAAAGACATGTGCACCAAGTGGGCTTCATGTAACCCTTATTTCGACGAATGTGACGGAGGAGACAACCCTAGGAAGAATAAAAAGTATTGGGAAAGTGGTAACGATGATGAGCGAACAAGTTTAGAAAGGGAAGACTTAAGTTTTGACAACTGGGTAAGAGTGGCCTTTGGAAAGGTATGTAAAATGACTAAGGAAAGAATACACAAAGATTATTAGAGAAATAAGGAGCAGAAAAAATTAGAAAATGAATCAAATGAAGAGATGTAGAGTGGGCATGAGTCTAACTTAAAGACTCATTAATAAACAAAAGCGCTTACCGGGAGACAACCCAACTTTTAAATTTATTTTTGCATTCTAGTTGGTTTGTATATTCTTACTTTGTTTTGCAGGGTCCAGCAGCTAGGAGGCAATAGTCGAGACCATCTCGACCATTAACTATGTGGTAACTCTACTGATTATACAGCAGTTAAGGCGTAACCTTCATGATTACGCCATAACCTATTTCATTACGGCGTAAACCTATTCATGGTTAAGCCACAACAAATCAAAAACTTTAAATTTTTCCACATGATTACATCATAATCGCCGGAGTTACATCGTAACCTCCTTCTGAAAACCTCAAAATTTAAGTTTTAAATATGTCTAAACCTTGTATACGTAAATAGACTTTGTGGGTATGTTCTCTGGAAGCCCTCATGAGACTAAACTCGTCCACTTAGGCCACCAAGTGATTTAGAAGGCTTTTTTTTTTTTACCGTACATATGTATATGACAACCGTGATTCCTAAAAAAGTGAGTTAGGTTTGTATTTCCTATACACTTCATAATTCTTATAGAACGATTTTATGCTTTGGTTTATTTTTGTGATCACAGGGGATAAAGAGCTTGCTCGAAGACGGAGATAATCTAAAGATTTTTGCCAAATTTCAAATCTCGAAGCAATGCTCAGGGAGTTTCTTGTCCTAATTCTACTCTTTCCTTTTTAGTTCATTTCTTTAATATACAATAGGGACATTGTACAATTCAAGTGGGCGGATGAGAGTAGAATTAATACTTTATGTATGTTTTGCCTTTGATTTTCTAGTTTTATTTGAAAATTATGCCAATTTTAAAATTTTTAACATGTTTTTCTTAAATAACTAGAATTAATATTTGCCAAATGCACATTACCCTTTATTATTACTTGGTGAGATATAAGCCTAATATTCCGTTTCCATCATATTATTCAAAAATCGACCAAAATATTGAGTGTGCCGTTAGTATTGTAGACTTTAGAACTTGGCATATACATCATTTCGAGACCTATTTGATTAGCGGGAATAGATAGTTCAAAAAGGCAACACTTAGGAAATCACCCAAATAGCCAATATGTATGTGTTTATCGACTTGTTACACTAACTTGTCGACCTCCCATGATAAACCCTTTTGTTGCACTCATTATTAGTGCAAGATACCCCTAGATCACCCTTGTTTAGCCAATCTAAGTTTTTACTCCATTATATATGTTTCGTTTTACCATTTCACCTTAGCCTACCTTGTAATTTGTAAATATCTATTTGTTGAAATTGTTGGCTACCAACCGACTTTGATGATAATTCCATCTGTCGCATCTCTTCCTGCTTCTTCATCAACTCAAAAGCCTAAAAACACCACCAACACAAATTATCCCCACAAAACAAATGAACACGGAAAAAAATTAAAACTGCACGAAAGCGCAACTTGCTTTCGCGTACTTTACTTCGTTACCAAATCCTTAACAAACGAAACTCATACACAATGCATAAAACATACGTAATCAAAACAAAGAAGCCACAAAACCAATAGCTTTTATATCACAAAAAAATAAAAATTAAACCTTGAGATAAGAGTGTAGCATCTATGTTGACATGCCGGAATCCCTGCCACAACTCCGCCACCAAACTCTCAAAGTTGCTGAAATTCAAAATCAGAATATAAAACTCAGACCTCTCAAAGAATATTAAACCATGAATTCATAATCTTGAACAATATAATTAAAGACAAAAAGGACACAAAAAATGGGGGTTAATACTTACAAAATCAATTAGGGGAAAACCAAAAATCTGCTTCTTCTCCATCATAAAATCTAACAGGTTACAAAATCAATTGGAGTTTGGTGTTTTCCGTGTTTTGGTGTGTGGGTGTGGATATGAATTTACTCAGGCGGTAGGGTGAGGCACTGGAAGAGATAGCTGGGGCGGTGATATGTGTTTATTTCGGAGAAGAACACTTATACAATTACGTGTTTTGTTCCTGATAATTGTTTAATAATATAAGTATTGTTCACTCGAAGAAAAAAAATATTAAATGCGATTACTGTTCAAATTGTGAGTGCAAAGACTACAATAAACGTTATAATGTATAATGAGCTATTTTAAAATAGTGTATATTTTTTAAGTGAACATATATTTAATAACTTTTATTTTGAAAATGTTTCACTAATACTCGAAAACGAGATATTTTCTATCATTTTGTAGTTTTCAGGTGAAATGCAGGAAAATGAAAAGAAACAAGCGACAAAGGGCTTAAAGTGTAATTTTCTAAAGAATGTTACGACGTAATACCAAAAATAGTTACACCGTAACATATATTAAGCAAGTACAAAGATCAAGGACAACTTTACGGCGTAACAGCATATCTAGTTACGCCGTAATCATGTATTTGGAAGGAAATCTTACCCAAGATAGAGTTACGGCGTAACACCCCTTATGGTTACGCCGTAACCATGAAGATTTACAAATATTGAATGAAGATCATGTACATATGGAAATTGTTTGAAAGTTACGGCGTAACACAATATCTGGTTACACCACAACAACTGCTTATTTATGGAATGCCGTGTAAGAAGGTTACGGCGTAACACCTTTATCAGTTACGCCGTAACAAGTTCGATACCTATAAATAGAGGCCTCATATAAGCTATTCCGACATCACTTTCTCCACAGCCAATTAGAGAGGCGACAAAGGCTTCCAACCTTTAAAGAATTCCACCTGGAGTCCAAGGGAGATCACACTTTATTTACTTTTTGTATTTAATCATTCAAATACGAATACTGTAAGAATTAGGAGCTTTCAATCTATGATTACTTCTATTTCTTGCTATGTTTCCATTACCATGAGCGGCTAAGCACTTAAAGTGCTGGCCTAGTTATGTAGTTACTATTGTTATGATGTTTGTTTCTTGTTAGATTATGGTTTCATTAGATATTCATTGACTATCGTGTAATCCTGGGTTTTGGTAGTACGGGTGGTTTGGACCTTGCTTGCCCCATTATTATATTATCTACTCAATATAGGATCCATCGGGTACTAGGGAGGATCTATGACTCTGACCCCTAGTATAGGAACTAACCAGTCTCTGCACTTATCACTCAATATACTTAAAAAGCACATGAACTCTTTCAGAGGGAGTTAATAATCTGTATAAGTTATTAGATAAGTTTTGGGAATAGTTGGGATTAATCACTGCAACCTGGATATCCTACCTCCTATACGATTTGGACTGAGTTGGAATCGCGAGAAGTATAGGATAGACTATATATGTCTATTCAAGTCTATCGACCTTAGAAACCACTAATGAATCCATAGCTTAACATTGCACAGGAAAATGTTTTCATAACGGTAGTAGTGAAGTAACTAGGTTAGCACGTTTTCTCTCCTGATATCTCCAAACCCTTTTTATTTTTAGTATTTAATTTTATTGTTATTTTAAATTAATTTCAAATCAAATAAAAAACCATTTTCTAAACGTGACATTTCAAATTAAAACGAATTACAACTTAGCTCTTGGGACGACCTCGGATTTACCATTCTATACTACCCACGACCGGGTTCTCTGCCCGTTAGTGCGATGTCAGGTAGATCGAGTTTTATAAATTTAAAACTTGGTAAAAATATATTTTAAAATAAAATACGTATCAGTTTTACACTGGGCGAATTATACGTGTTTTACACTGGGCGAATTATATGTGTTTTACACTAGGCGAAGTTGATGGTGTCGTCATGTAGGTATTATTTATGTTTTCAAGTTTTAAGTTTATATTTTTTTGACTTTAACTAAAACAACACTTTAACGGGCAGTGTACCCGGTCAGATGGAGTTTCGTGGTAAGTAGGGTGTCAATCACTAAGAGCGAGAACTAATCTTTTATTTTATCAATATTTTGGTTAACTAAGTTAATTTAAACTATGTTAATTCTATTATATGTTAAACCTATGCTAAACCTATGTTAATCCTAATTCTAACAGATAAAGGGCGGGGTTCAGCCTGAGAGACTGGCACAAGTTACGATGACTTATTTCTACTTAAGACACAATAACACATGCAAGCAAACAGACAAAAGATAGAAGAGCGGTCTAGCCAAATATAAGAAAACTGTATTAACCATGATTAATCTAATTAGAATGTTGGTTTGTTGATTTAGTGCAATGAATACTGCTAATCATCAAACGTGTGTCGTAATAACATATAGTATTTCCCGTTGGATAAAATAATTACTTGAGGACAAGTAAAAATCTATCTTCCGAGTGTTGTTTCCACGGCGAGAGATGAATTTGAAATTCACGAGAATGTTTCGTTTGATGTTTGAATGACAAATATTTTGGTTTTGGTTTTAAACTAAAAATAAAATAATACTAAACTAGATTATACTAATTAACAAATAAACAAAGCAATTAAATGAAAAGAACTATATAAGAAGATATACTTGCTAAACATGGCAACTAAACGAACAATAATAATCAAAACAATAATAAAAAAACATACTAAGCTAAATAAACTAAAACTACTAATTATGAAAAAAGTAAAAAGAAAGTAGAACCGAATGATGAAACCGATAAGAATGAAACCACCCAATCTAATAAACTATAAAAATACTTAAGTTTAATTGCTTAAAGCATTAAACTCGAGGTATTTAGCTAGCTTACTGGACCCATAAGCTCCACGCCAAAGATGAAGAAACGGAGCTATCAACACAAATCAAACAATAAAGTTAGAGCAAAAAATAATAATCTATTTCCCTTAATCAATTTTAGAAGCTAAACTATTACAAATCAAATGGGCCTAGCAGCCTTTTCTGAATCGCAAGTTTTAATTGAAAATTAATACAAAGTTTTAAATTGAAGAAAGCTATGCGACTTGAAAAAAAAACAAGCTAACAGTATGTTTTTTAAAAGCTATTAATCCTCGAGAGTAAGACTTTTAAACCAGAAACTAAAAAAGATTTATTTAACTAGATGAGATCTAATCTCAACGCACCTAAAGCTGAGACAATAAGCTAGTAACCTTGGATCTAATAAAAAGCTAAACCAAACTACCATTTATAATTTGAAGCTAATTTTATACTAATCTGAACCAAATAATCCACAAGCAAGCAAAGCGAATAAGCTGCTAATCACCAATTAACCGAATCAACTAAATCTACTTTCATTCATCAAATAAGCTAAGATGTTAACAATATAAGATGGAAATTAAGCACCTATAAAAATAAGCTATCTAAAACTGAATAACCTAGAACATTAATCCCTCATCCATACTACTAGCTGGAAAATGAAAATATGATAAAACAAAGAAAAATGAAATCCATCTAGACTCTCTTTTCTGGCAACGAAACAACATCCCTTATTTCAAATCAAAAACCAAAATAAGCTAGCTTATTTGGTTACTAGCTGCGACTAGAACATAAAATGGAAAGACGAAACTATCGATATCACTACTACCATTTAACCAACAAAAGCAATACTAAACCATAAGCACATAAGCCGATTCCAAATTGAAACAAAAATAAGCTTGTGCAACAACTTAAAAAGAGAAAAACAGAAAGAAAGAAAATCAATCAAAATCTAAGACCAAACCTGGAAATATTCTTTTAAACTGCACGATTAATCAACAAACAAACACTTCGGAAACATACTTCCATAGATCAAACAGTTCATAAAACAATAAATCCTAATTGCTAAATATGCTTGAAACAAAAGAAATACAATAAAGGAAACCTAATCTACTCCTAAATCTAACTGCTACTATCTACGAAAGAAAAAAAAACGAACCACCAAAAAAAAATGAAGATAAGGTTTATATCTATCTTTAGCTGCGTCTATCCTCCAACACAAAAATGGGCTCTCACTATTTCTTGGACTTTCGTTTTTATTACTGGGCCAATGATCTTTGCTTAGTAGCCATAAGGCTTTTCTTTTGTAGATATGCAGCTGGGCCAAATCTATTCTTCTACTGCTGGGCCGAGTGCTAGACTTGGGCTGGACTTTTTAACATGCTTAAACTTTGAGCCTATTATAAATATGGGTCGGTCCGACCCATATAAATGAAGTCGGGTCGGCCCAATAAAAGATGATGGCACCGTCGGACTCGAATTCTCGCGCTCTTTCTAATCTCGTGCTCGGTTTCGTCCGGTTTTGTCTTTGTTTTGTCTTTTTCTTGATATCCGCTACCTGCACATACACAAATACAAAAACAACCATATACATTGTATTTTTCGTACATTTTTAGTCATTTAAGCTCATTTTATTAGGTGAAAGATATGTGTAATTTAGGACATACCAAATACTTATCTCGAGGCGGCATATTATTCTTAAGACTTAGGCGTTACTTCTTCTTAAGACCTAGACACGTAGAATTCTGTCACAATTAAACGTATCAGCATAAAGCATCCTATTTGCTGATTATAATCTATCTTAGGGGTTAAAGCAATAGTGATCTTGTTAAACCCTTACTCATAGAGACTTTGCCCACTTACTACTTAATGGCAATTTATATACTAGTAGTCCATTGGCCAAGTCTTTACCAATTAATTAAGAACGTACTCGTTGATCCCAAAGGTCACCTGCCGGTCCAACTAAGCTTACTAATCTAAAGGCGAAGATAGGTCATTATTTGTGATCCTATTGGTCTAGATATATAAATCACTATATGGAGAGCCATCCCAGCATCTAGCTAACGTGGTCGGTATCACTCAACACACAACACGATAAACATATTTTTAACTAACAAAGAACATCCCCCAAATGGTTTACCCTGGATCATTCACACACAATTTCTCTCTCAACCTCTCTCTAAAAGTATCGGCACTCATCGTTCTCTCTCTAAAAATCCGGCCATCCACGCAGCTCATTTAAGATGATACAAAGGCATTTTAAAAGTACAAAAAGAACATTGCAGAAGTAGAGTATAACATGCAGGTCTACTAACCTTAATTGCTCTATAGGCAATCCAAAACACCCCCTATTATTGGCTTATAACATACCAACCTGCTTTAAAATTGACAGGTTCCATCGAGGCACGAACTTGCATATATGCTTTTAAAAAATGCAATACACAGATAAACACTCACATAAGCTATCCCAAACACCCCCTAATCTGAATGTGTGTTTGTTACCTCTTCCTTCCTTAAAAGCAGAATTATGAAGCACTCAAAAAATTGGTTTTCTGATTATTGGCAACTCTCATATAGTACGTAATATTACTAAATAGTTTTATGTAAAGACCAAAATATAGAACATCTATAATCGCATGCATAAGGCATGTTTTTGGGTTCATTTGGGTTCAGTTCTTTCTGTGCAGAACCATAGCCCGAGTCAAAATATATACATATAGAGCAAAATAATGCGATGGAAGGCAAGAGTGTTTACCAACTTAGCTACAACTCAGTTGGTTGGTGTTCCATAATTACTGCAATTCTCAAATACAAATGATTAAGTAACAATTCTTTCAATAATCATACAAAATGGGTTATTTACATGGGATAACAATTCATGCTGATACAACCCGTAACATACTCCTCTTCTCATGATCCAAACTAAAACAAATGCTATCTAGCTAACACTCTCTCATTGCGAACATACACAAACCCAAAATATGTTTTTGATTCTTGGCCTCGCTGTTTTTCAGGCTTCAGTTTTATATAGTTCACACAGTAATGCATAGTCCAACTATTGAAAATGAAAAATAAGTAAGCAATATTCACCTTTCTTGAAGAGTGGAGAATATTGGTTTAACGGCAGTAGCAGAACTCAAATCTGAACACGCACTTGAACTCGTAGCAGAAGATAACGTCGAGATTAGCAACTGGGCTCCCAAAAAATTCAGCTTTTGTGTCAAACATTCTCTCATATATCTCAACCCAATTCTTTTTGTCATCTTTTGATTTCTGCAGTGCACAACATATGCTAGTTTTAACAAAAATTAACTTCAAATAGCAAAAAACACGGCTGCATATCTCTATAAGTAACTGATATTTCATGTTACTTACCATAAGTTGTATCCCAACCTCTACCCCGCCAATAGAGCAGAACGAAAGAATGACCTTAGACCTCAGAGTCGGCTGCTTGTCTGACCCAGGGTACACAAAAAGAACCTGAAAGAACTACACATAATTTACCAATAATCATATAAGATGAAGAGTCGCAACTTGTGTATATGCAATAATATATGAACCGTCGCACGAATAGCACACACCTATCTTTTATAGAAGTACTAAGTTTGGTAGACTAAACAAAACAAACGACACAATCAAAAAGTAAATACTCGCAGCTCGCCTAAAATGCTTAAACAAACTTTTAAGTATAAAGTTCAACTCAATATATTTAGTCGTCAAAACATGGTTCTCCCTGATAATTCAATTAAGCCATGTATAAATTATCTGGACCATTACAACACACAATTTCAAAGTACCCTTTTCTGCCAAATCTGAACATTTTCATCAGTTGTCAAAGGCCTAAAACACAAAAACGAATATATTTATTAAATTGCACCTTTTCATGTCATCAAACATCATCCAAGCAACATCCTTGAAACTAAATTTGATATTATTAGGCTATGCATTAGTAGGACATGAAATTTTAACATAAAACCAACTCTTTAACCTGGAATGCTATGCTTAGGATGTGCTAAACAATATAAAATGAAACCATAAAATTTTTCCTCATAATCATGGTATATAAGAAACAAACTTGCAAACAAACCTACCTAATATACAATACATTTTCATACACGAATGATAAATAGAAGTGGCAAGTGAATTTCACAACTTGAGCCGATCTTCTTGCGTCTCTTCTGGCCATGCCTTGGAGATGCTCTGCTTGAACACTCCATCATGACACCAAATAAATAACTAAAAAATGGCCAAATTAAGGTTCCATCCCATCCCTTTTTCTTCTTCTACCTGCCTTGGTCTTGTTTTTGTTCCTCTTTCTTGTTCCACCCCCAACTACTCCCTTTATCAGTAGTCTGATCACTCGACCCTTCAGCCCCGTCTTGACGTTTATTCTAGCCTTTTTTCTTGCCACATGAATCACCACAAACACCTTGTGATTCAGTTTTTTCTCCAACCTTTCTACTCCATTGTTAACCCGGTGGTAAAAAATGAATTCAAAAACTATAAGTATCAATATGCTTATTAAGTGAGGCCATCTAACATTGACTCAAACACAAAGTACATACAAAAATCCATTTAGTTGAAACTGAAATACCTATCTTTTACGTAATGACATCATTTACACAATGACAATCCAAGAACATAGAGTTTCCGCATAAGCTCGCATTGCTTTGAAATCAGCTGACTTTGATGATAATTCCATCTTTCGCATCTCTTTCTGCTTCTTCATCAACTCAAAAGCCTAAAAACACCACCAACACAAATTATCCCCACAAAACAAATGAACACAGAAAAAAATTAAAACTACACGAAAGCGCAACTTGCTTTCGTGTACTTTACTTCGTTACCAAATCCTTAACAAACGAAACTCATACACAATGCAAAAAACATACGTAATCAAAACAAAGAAGCCACAAAACCAATAGCCTTTATATCACAAAAAAATAAAAATTAAACCTTGAGATAAGAGTGTAGCATCTATGTTGACCTGCCAGAATCCCTGCCACAACGCCGCCACCAAACTCTCAAAGTTACTGAAATCCAAAATCAGAATATAAAACTCAGACCTCTCAAAGAATATTAAACCATGAATTCATAATCTTGAACAATATAATTAAAGACAAAAAGGTCACAAAATATAGGGGTTAATAAACTTATAAAATCAATTAGGGAAAAAACAAAAATCTGCTTCTTCTCCATCATAAAATCTAACAGGTTACAAAATCAATTGGAGTTTGTTGTTTTATGTGTTTTGGTATGTGGGTGTCGATATGAATTTACTCATGTGGTGGGATGAGGCACTGGAAGAGATAGCTGGGGCGGTGGTATGTGTTTATTTTAGAGAAGAACACGTAAACAATTACGTGTTTTGTTCCTGATAATTGTTTAATAATATAAGTATTGTTCACTCGAAGAAAAAAAATATTAAATGCGATTACTGTTCAAATTGTGAGTGCAAAGACTACAATAAACGTTATAATGTATAATGAGCTATTTTAAAATAGTGTATATTTTTTAAGTGAACATATATTTAATAACTTTTATTTTGAAAATGTTTCACTAATACTCGAAAACGAGATATTTTCTATCATTTTGTAGTTTTCAGGTGAAATGCAGGAAAATGAAAAGAAACAAGCGACAAAGGGCTTAAAGTGTAATTTTCTAAAGAATGTTACGACGTAATACCAAAAATAGTTACACCGTAACATATATTAAGCAAGTACAAAGATCAAGGACAACTTTACGGCGTAACAGCATATCTAGTTACGCCGTAATCATGTATTTGGAAGGAAATCTTACCCAAGATAGAGTTACGGCGTAACACCCCTTATGGTTACGTCGTAACCATGAAGATTTACAAATATTGAATGAAGATCATGTACATATGGAAATTGTTTGAAAGTTACGGCGTAACACAATATCTGGTTACACCACAACAACTGCTTATTTATGGAATGCCGTGTAAGAAGGTTACGGCGTAACACCTTTATCAGTTACGCCGTAACAAGTTCGATACCTATAAATAGAGGCCTCATATAAGCTATTCCGACATCACTTTCTCCACAGCCAATTAGAGAGGCGACAAAGGCTTCCAACCTTTAAAGAATTCCACCTGGAGTCACACTAATTTGAATATTCGTATTATATCACATGTGATTTAGCACTAACATCGAATTACATGTGATTGCATTAGAATTACATATCATATACAATTTAACACTGATGTCATATGTGATTTTATCATATGTGATTTATTAGTAATATCATATGTGATTTCACAATATATCCATGTGATTTTATTTAGCATTTAATCACATGTGATTTCTGATGCAAGTTTCAACAACGAACAAAAAGAAGAAAAAAGGTAAAAAAAGTGAAAAAACGAAAGAAAAAAATTGTCAAAAGTATATAAGAGTGGATGTCTATAGGAAGATAATTAAATGCTCGTCGTGATGATATATTTTGTTTGCTTAAGGATTAACGGTTTGAGAGATATTTAAGTTTTAAAAAAGGATGAAAATGGGTTTTGGGTTTAATATCATCCATTGGATAAAGATGAAGATGAAGGGCTGGGCTTTAGTCCTTAATATCCAATGAACTTAAATCTTAATATATAGACATTTATGTTCATCTTGACTCCATAAACCACCCCACCCCAAAAC
This sequence comes from Tanacetum coccineum, assembly GCA_026074375.1. Lineage (NCBI taxonomy): Eukaryota > Viridiplantae > Streptophyta > Magnoliopsida > Asterales > Asteraceae > Tanacetum > Tanacetum coccineum. Next base: position 50,383 of record BQNB010013504.1, on the reverse strand, counting down.
AAAAGATATCATCATTGGATCAGATGAGATGATGGTGGGCATTAGTCACATGAGAGTTTGAAGATCAAACCACAACATAAAAGATTTACAATGGTTCGGTAACGAGCACATCTTCGCCATAACTAAACTCACCTGAGCATCAAATCGAGAGTTTTTTCACTATGTAACAAGCTCCCTTTAGGCGGAGATAAACTGTACAAAATAATCTTACACCAATTTTTGGACACTAAGCCAAATGTTGGTTCTACGTCCTAGCTCAGAACCTTTATACCACCTTTTTGTAATTTGAGGACTAAAATATCTAACCGCTCCATAAAACTTTACTTCACCAAGACACTAACACGATCACCCCGATCTATCTAAACTCTTTACGATCACCACGATATAACTAAACTTCCTATGATCACCACGATCTAACTAACCTTCTATGATCACCACGATCTAACAACTATACACACCTTCACAATGCACACAAATAATTTACAAGATATAATACAATTGCAACAATGTTACAAGGACACACACTAAGCCATAATACTTCTTCACTTGATGGTAGAAAGTATTATTCTCTTACACTTGAGGATATAAGCTTGGATCACTTAAAAACAAAGGCTTATGATTTAATGATCAAAGGAAGAAAGAAAATGTTTAAACTGAGTTTCAGAACGAAAGAATGTGGTGTGCAAGAGGTGAGGAAAATTCAGTAGGGAACAGTACAGTATTTATAGGTAAGACTGGGTGCTTTTTGTCTGGCCGGCCCCTTAGTATGTGTCCCCCCCCTTATCTCTAAGGGGGCCGCCTTATTTTTAACGGGGGTAGTACAGGCCAAGACGCTCCATTTTTTGCTTTTTAGAAGAGTGCTTTCTAGAAACATTTCTAGCCGTTTTTGGGTAAAAAATTTGAATTCAAAATATTTATTTTGAATAAACATTTCTTTTAATATGTAAAAATGTTTTGTAAAAGTTATAAAATATTTGGTAAATTTTTTATTAAAAAAATGTGAGGTTGAATAAAAATTCCTTTGATCATAAAATACATTAAGCATTTATTTATTCATACATTTAAGTGATTAAATTTTCGAAATAAAAATTTACTACTAATTACTTGTTTACGTTTAATTTTACATTGAGCGTTTTTACATTTTGTGATTATCAAAACGTAGAGAGGTCGAAAAATATTAATAACGTTTTTAGGCATTATTTCTATCAACAATCTCCCCCTTTTTGATGATTACAAAATCTAAACTCATTAAATGTAAAATTATTTTTAAGCAAGTATTTAGTGAGTTTTATTTTTATTTCTCCCCCTTTTTGTAGAATAAAAAAGGCTTCATCGATTAATACGCGTAAAATCGATGGAATAATCGCTCCCCCTTGATGTGTACTCCCCCTTGTTCGAGGACACTAAGGAATCGAGCTATGAAAACTTTGCTTCAAAAACAAGTTAGAAGAACAAGACAACGATTTCTAACATATAGCAAAAGACAAAGGAAAAATAATTAAACATATCAATAATGTTTGACAAGTGTCAAGTTATTTGTGTAAAAAGCATCACAAAATATATATTAAGAAAATATAAGATATAAAACTATAAAGAAAAATCAAACAAAAGGTCATTTATTGAATCATAGAAATTGTGTTTAAAACACAATCATACATCATGCATTCATCAAATCTAGATATTATGCTTGAATCATAATAATACATTCTACATAAATAGAAACTACAAAGGTCCTAATTTGCCTAGATTGTTATAGGAAACCATTAGACTTGCTTGCAAAAGGAGTGGGTTGGACATTTATTTGAAAGCGAGAAATGGTAAGCATGTAATATGCTTAGTTGGTTGTTAGTGGAAAGTTTGGAGCCAAGGTGGTTGTTGGAGGGTAGTCTCATTAGACTTGGATTGGTGGTTATACACGAGTGAGAAGAAATTCAATCCAATTGTGATCTTCACTCAAGGTTAGAAATTGTTTTTGGTTAAAGATGCAACAAGGACAATAGCCAACATGTTGTTAATGATTTAGTTGGGGGTGTGAGGAAAAGTTTGGAGAATAGGGTGGTTGGGGAAATGAGGGAGTGTTACGTTGGAAAGAATGCATGACTAGAAGGTTTGATAAATCTGGAGTTGATTAATGTCATCAATAAGCATTTCTCTACTTGGAGATGGAGGTGGTAAAGGTTGAGTTTGGTTGTCACCTTGAGGTGAGGGTGGAGTTTGAGCATGAATCATACTAGCAACATGTGGATTGATGAGTAAGTGAGGAAATGGGGTTTATGTGAGTTAAGTTTGATTGACATTTTATGGTGGAATGAAAGCTTGTCCAACATTAGTGTCATAAGGATCACTAGGTGGAAGTGAGTGAGATTGTAGTGAATCATGGATTGATTGAGTAGTAGGAGGGTTTTCTTGTAATGGTTCTTTGAGAGGAGATTGTGGTTTGGGCATTGATGTAGGTAAGTTAACATTAACCTCATTGGATGTGTTACAATAGTTCAACTTCTTTCTTTATACGGGTCTTACGGACATTTTGGCCAACCTTAAAGGTTTGGACAAAGGTTTGTGAGGAGATCACATTGGAGAAGACAAGATAAGTATGGTGACAATGGTAAGCATGGGGGTTGATTTATATAGGTGGATGATGTAGTTAAGGATGGATGGACATTGGTAGAAAACAAGTCTAGAAAATGTTGGTGAGTTCTGGGAAAGTATAGAGGGTCAAAAAGCAGAAAGAAACAGTAAAAATCGTGCATCAGAAACAGTAAAAATCGTACATACATATGAATGTGGTGACTATGGTAAGCATGGGGGTTGATTTATACTAGGAGGATGATGTAGTTAAGGATGGATGGACATTGGTAGAAAACAAGTCTAGAAAATGTTGGTGAGTTCTGGGAAAGTATAGAGGGTCAAAAAGCAGAAAGAAACAGTAAAAATCGTGCATCAGAAACAGTAAAAATCGTACATACATACATACATACGTACATATGTACGTACGTACGTACATACCATTCATACCACAAGTTCATGCATACCACACGTTAACATACACACAGTACAACATACACTCTATACGCACATACACACATACGAAATACGCACATTACGACATACTGCACAATAGCACATACTCTCATTCGCAATCGCACATACTTACTTACGCAGCATACACAACTACTTACAATACGCACATACGCACATACACACATACGCACATATGCACATACGCACATACGCAACATAAGCACTTTTGCACATACACTATACGCACATACACAATACACAACATACAACTTACACACATTTACACACATAAAAACGTACACTCATTACACATACACTAATACACCACATACACACATATCACACATTACACACATACACACATTAAACACATACACACATAAACACATCACACTTACACACATTACACACCATACATACCATATAGGAGACGCCAATATAATTAGATGGAGAAGGACTTTAAATGACGTACCCAATCGGTTAGAGATTTTTCTTGCAAGTAATTCCCGAGGACTTGGGGTATTCCACAGCCCAATACAGTGAAATTTCGAATCGATTTGATACCTTGGTTGTCTGCACTATGGCACGGGGAGCCTTATCCAATTAGGCACCGTCTGAGATGAAAGGAATTGTCGAATCAATCTGAAGAAATTTTTGTCAAGGGCTTCATAAAGACCCAGTTCCTAACCTAGGGGGCTCGGTCTTGTTGTCGAAAAAGAAGGACGGATCATTTCGAATGTACATCGACTATTGAGAATTAAACAAGCCGATGATAAAGAATCGTTATCCACTCCCAAGGATCGACGATTAATTTGATCAACTACAAGGATCCAGTGCTTATCCTAAGTTAGACTTGCGATTAGGTTATCATCAGCTTCGAGTACGTGAAGAGGATATTCCAAAGACGGCATTCATAACTCGGTATGGTCATTACAAGTTCCAGGATACGCCATTTGATTTGACGAACGCACCGGTGGTATTTATGGATCTCATGAATCGGGTGTGGAAACCATATTTAGATAAGTTTGTGATTGTCTTTATTGACGATATATTAATTTATTTCAAAGAACAAGATAAGAACATGAAGAACATAATTAGGTAATTTTGGATTACTTAGATAAGAAGAATCGTGTATGCTAAATTATCTAAATGTGAATTTTGGATTCCCAAGGTTACAATTTCTCGGTACACGTGTTTGATAGTCAAGGCAACTTTCACGTGGAGCCATCCCGCCCAAGATCATTTCCATAAAAGATTAGGAATCATCTATGACTCCAACGAAGTTACGTTCAATCTTTATGTCTTGCTTGGATACTACGAAGATTCATTCAAAAGATTTTCAGTAATCGCAAGCCAATGACAAACTCACTCATGGAGGAAAAATGCCTTTGAATGGGGTGACAAGCAAGAAAGCAGCTTTCCAACATAAAAAATGTATTTAACGCTCCTATCCTTGCTCTCCATAAAGGAGCTGAGAAATTCATTGTTTATTGCGCATGCGTTCGCACAAAAGGATGGGTGATGCGGTATTGATGCAAAACGAGAAGGTGTTTGCTTACGCATTCACGATAAGTTGATGATTCATGAGTAAGAAATATATACTCATGATTTGAATTTTGGTGAAGTGGGGTTTGCTCTCTAAAGTTTGGGAAGCTACTACTTGTATGGGACCAAGTAACAGTGTTCACAGATCATTAAAGAGTCTACAACACATAATGACCAAAAAGGAGTTGAATATGAGGCAACGTCGTTGGTTAGAGTTGCTCACCGATTATGATTGTGAGATTCGTTATCACCTGGAAAGCGAATGTTGTTGCTGATGCTTTGAGCAGGAAAGAGCGAATTAAACCATTAAGATTCTAAGTCTTAGTGATGACTATTGGTTTGGATTATTCCCCAAACAAATATTTAATGATACAGGACCCGAAGCAAAGAAACAGATAATCTTTAAGAACGAAGATTGTAAGACGGTATGATCAGGGAAGGATTATACCAGAAAGTTGGAACACGCACGACAGAACCCTATGCTTAAACAGCAGGATGTTGGTTGTCCAAGTTATGATGGATTAAGGGACTGTGATCATGCACGAGCCCCACAAATCAAAATACTTCATCCATCCGGGTTCTGACAAGATGTACCAAGACATGAAAAAGCTATATTGGTGGCCCAATATGAAAGCCGACATCGCCACCTATGTTAACAAATGCTTGACATGTTCTAGGGCCAAGGCCAAACACCAAAGGCCATCGGTTTTGTTGATACAACCTGAGATACCCCAATGGAAGTGGGATAACATCACAATGGATTTTGTCACAAAAAATAAAGGGGGGGCTTCTAAGGTCGTCGGCAGGTTTTATGACACCATTTGGGTGATTGTTAACCGACTTACTAAGTCTGCTATATTATGCGAATAGCGGTCCTGAGTTCACATGGGAACACGAAGAACAAATTCAAAAGAAGTATCCGTATCTTTTTGCTAAACCCGTACCTTCGTCAAGTGTTGCTACTTGAGCCTTGGGGACAAGGCTCTTCTAACGGGTGGAGACTGTAACATTTCTCATTTTCAGGTTATTTACGACTTTAATTAATTCCATTATTTATTTTTAGAGTTTTACGCGTTCGCTTTTAATTATTATCTTATAGTTAAATCGCGTAAACTAAAAATCAACGTGCAATGTAAACGGACATCAAACAAATTAAAGTTTACATCAAGCAAGTGTTATATGATTATTAAGAGTATAATTTATAACTTTTCATAATTTATTTTTATTGGTTACGTAAAACGCTTACGTTTCGCAATAAATTACATTTAGGCATACCCGGAAGCACCTATACCTACCTATACTCAAACAAATACCCACTTTTATACCCAATACACAAAAATTAACAAATTTATCAACTTTTAAACTCTTATGGCCGGATCCTATTACTTATACATAGGAAATAAAACTTAAACCCACTAAACATAAACTATTACAACTCATACTCTTACACATTAGTACCCTTATTACCATTCTCCATAAATTGGCACTTCACTAGTCCTTTTCCCCCCTTTTTGTACCGAAACCATGCTAGGGGACACTTACACCTGTACTTAAAACAATGTCCTCCTGGTTTTGAATTTAAGGTAGTTTAAGGTTTAATCCTTGCTAAAAAAGGAAAGTCCCATGTGCAAGCTCATTTTACACACTCTACAAATTTACAGAGACAAAGACTCTCCCATTTTCATAACCAAACCCACGGCTCAAATTGTATGAGATAGGGTTTCATATTCTTTGAATTTCTAAAGTAATCCAAGTAATCAAGCATTCATTCTAAGATCATCTAAGGTTACTCAAGGTTATTACAAGCTTGGATTCGGGTTTAACAAGGAATTATCAAGAAAACATATCTAGGGTTTGGATTTGGAAGCTTGGTTAGGGTTTATATCTTGTATTCTTCATCCTACACATCCACTTTAAGGTCTATTTAAAGTATTTTATATTCATTCATTCATTTACTTAATTATATACTTGTTATATTATGTTAATCACCACCTAGGTTTTATTTTTAGAATTTACAAAGTAAAAACATGTATGTACATACACAAGATTATTTTTCATGGGATAAAAATGATGTTTACCATATGTCAATATGCTTAAAATAAGAGTTTACAAGTGTTGAATAGTTTATAGATTTATTTAGTTAAGTTTTGATGATATACTTAATAATAAAGATCATGGTCTTAACTAATTATGTTGACTTATTTTTGGACAATTGCAGGAAATATTATGATATAGAGGACTTAATATATGTAAGATATATGATATAATACTTGGTAAAATAATGGTGCAAGGTTCCTAAATAAAAGTAATTATAAAACTTACTTTATTAACCAAAAACCCTAATTAACTTTTATAAACCTACTGTTGGAATTCGACATTTACCTTATACATTTTATATTTTATTAAAATAGTACTCCTCACAAGGATCGTGAGCATGTAAGGAACTTGAAAAACGGATTTATAACGAAAAAGATATGACATTTACAAGTTTACGTTAATTAAACGTATAAAAGTAATTTTATAAAAGTTATTTTATACACATACCTACTGTTTCGGATCTGAACTATAAAAATAAATATTTTGTAAACCTAGTACTTTTCATGACGAATCCAAGGGCGTAAGAAACTCGAGAAACGGAATTAAAATGAACGAGTTACGTATTTTATAAGTTATATATAATTAATTACATAAAAACAGTTTTTATGAACTGTTATGAACAGTAAATGTTACTGTTCATCAGAGGTTTAATTTTTATAAATATGATATTTTGATAGATTTTCTCAATACGAAGTCGTGGACATAAGAAACGTATAAAACGGAGTCAAAACGATAAAGATATGAGGTTTTAAAATCACGCGCACTATTTTTACTTTTATACATTATTTTTATAAAACAATTAAATTAATAATGAAATATCATTATGAAATTAATAAAAACATTAAATCATATATTTTTACAAATGATACATTGGTAAATAAAAATAACATTTTTCTTGACGAGTACAAGTACATATACTTTTATTTAACAAAGTACGGGTTAATTATTAATTTAACTTTTAAAGATTTAATAAAAACTATTAGGTGGTGGTGTGACTATATAACATGTGATGCTTTATTTATATATAATACATTATACTCATACGGCCTATAAATAATTAGGCTGCATCCGGATTGCCGAGACGATTCACTTATCTGATTTAGATAATTAATCATTCACTTACGGTGAGTTTATAGCCCCTCTTTCACTTGTTTTACAAATCTCGGGGGGAGAATACATGCTCAATACAACTTGTTTACATATTCAGTTACAATATCTTTTACATACTATTCTACACACTTGGTTTACATACTTGATTTCGCAACTCATTACAAACACCATTACATGGTTGATTACAAACTTGGTTTCATATTTCGTTACATACACGTTTACGAAATTGCTTACGCACTCATTACAAACTCAATTACTTGATTTATATCACACTCTTTCTACTTATGGATTTAAGTACTCAAAGCTCCTACGAATATGATGGTTACTTTATTTTCCCTCATTTGCATTAAATTGCATATATAATGTCGACTTCAGTGTCATGAAGCTAGTGCACTTCGTATTACTTTAGTGATATTATATACGTTGCTTATTCATACCATTTAGAAATCTTGTGATCCTACTTATACATTTACCAAACCCGTGAATTCACCAACTTTATGTTGGACGTTTAAAGCATGATTTTCTTTCTCAGGTCAATAAGGTACAAAGAGCAAAGATACATTGGGGTCCACATTTGGAAACCACATTGCATAAGATTTAAATGCATTAGCATATTTGGGATTATTTTGTTATGTGTTAAAATATTTACATTTTTATGGATGAACAATTAAGCTTCGGCTTTTGTAACAAAAAAGTTTATTTAACCAATGTACATTTTAAACGACCAAATAGAGTCGTACTCGATATCTTAGTGTAGTTTGATTCTATGAAGTAACACTCTCAGACCCATATTGCCCCGCTACGACCCATTTTGAGAAGAGGTGTTACATATTGTATCTAGAGCCAAGATTATAAGAACCAGGTCAAATGTTTTTACTTGACTATAACCATTTTTTCAAACATTTGCATCATACAAACGTTTCACAGAGGCATACATACACTATTGAGCAGCATTAAGTTGTTAGACTAGATTGCTTTCATGATCTATATACGTGTTTATACTATACTACGTATATATTATATTGACCTCATATAATATACTTATATAAGTTTATCTTATTGTTTTTGCAGACATGTCTTCTGCATCATCCGCGGTGACCTACACATCTGTTTACACTGATTCCGAGCCTGGAAGAGTCTTTTGGGGAGCTGATGAGGAGATATCTGATGGAGGTGCTCCACGAATCATCATATACGGATACGATGGACTCCCCATACAGCCGGTAGCTCCACCGTCTCCTAACTACGTGCCAGGGCCTGAGCACCCACCATCCCTCGATTACGTGCCGGGTCCTAAGCACCCACCCTCACCTGTTTATTTGCCATATGTACCTGAGCCTGAGTACCCCGAGTGCTTAGCGCCGTCTGATAAAGGCACCCATGAAGGATCGCCTCTACACCCGTTGAGCCTCAACGAAGCCCTATCACCCGGGCTAGTGCCTGACTTTGATCCAGAGGAGGACTCTAAGGAGGAGCATGCTGATTATCCTGCTGATGGAGGGGATGGTGATGATAAGCCCTCCGATGATGACAACGATGATGATGATACTGATGATGAAGAATGAAGTAGCCTTTTTGAAGGAAACTTAGGGGCGATGACGAGATAGGAGGAGCCACTAGCTCCGGCCGACTCTTCTGCTGATAACCTGATTAAACCCTGCTCCCTAGCTGGGATACAGAGTCATTTGCGAACTGATGAGTCTGCACCTACACCTAGATCACCTCAGATTTGGGTCCCTTTTGCCCAGATATGTCTCAGTAGGGCACGGAAGACTGTCAGACTTGAGCCACCTATGTCACCATCCATTGGAGGACGCATATGGCTGAGTATGCCCGCCAGCACCTACACCACCACACCGTTAGCATCTCCACCATGACCTCTACCATCACCACACACTACTAGCCCTTACGCAAGCAGGGGCCCCATTGCTATAGGGCAGCTCGATTCGATAAAGCTGCATCACCACCCTTGTGACCACCATACCACTACTCATATGACTGGTATTCCGAGGCTTGTGATGCCTGCACGGATGAGAGCTTGCATTGCAATCACCGCTCCCAGATTCAGATCGGGAGAGTTAACAGCTGTGCTAGAGCGAGACACCAGGCCCCTATGGAGGACCATCACTTGGGATGAGATTTGTATTAGGCTATGAATGGGAGACACCGACCACCTTCAGATGGTCGACCAGAGAGTGACAGAGCTTGATACTACTATTAGGCAGAGGACTGAGGAGTTTCAGGTGCGATTCGAGGAGGCATATGATGACCGAGCTTATCTGAGAGCCCGAGTCAACACACTGTTCAGAGGATAGGCCATATCACTGCCACACAGCTCTGGCTTTGGATAGAGAGGCGGTATATGCTCGTATAACATGGAATAGTTCAAAGGAGAGGAGTGCACCATAGAGGCACATGTTATGGAAACAATGGAGGCACAGGTTGCCACATTTATTGCTCAGACCACATCACTTCAAACTCAGTTGACTACAGCACTTGGACGTATCGAGATACTAGAGGCTAGAGATCTAGAGCCCTAGGATGGGCCAGCTAAGGCTGGCAGCAGCAGCTGTTAGTCATGTATCATTTGTAGCTAAGCGCTATATAGGCCAATTAAGTTTTTATGAGGTACTTCCCAGCTAAAGGTTTATAAGGATTTTGTTTTATCTTTTAGCTATCATTGTAATGGCGTGTTAATATTATGGGTGATCCCCAGCTAACACAGCCTTCGGTCCATATTTTTTCCCAACTTTTTGTAATCTATTGTACTGAAGTTGTAACAGGGCTATCATGTATGATTAATAGATGTTATTATGGTATGGATGTTGATTTATTTATGTCATTGTTTGATTTCACTCAGTTGTATATTACACTGGTTGTGAATCTTAATTTTATTTATTATGCATACGTCATGTTGCGTTTATGATTGTATGAAATCTGACGTGTATTTCATTTCTATTGATTTGAAGAAAATGCCACCAAAAAGAAGAACCACAAGGGCAACACCCGCCGCCACAACCACTCCTACCACAACTCTCACTGATGCTCAACTTCAGGCTTTAATTTATCGAGGCGTTGCTGCTGCATTAGCAGAACGTGATGCAAGCAGGAGCAAAGATGGCGATAACAGCCATGGATCGGGAACCGGCGGAAAAAGACAAGTGCCTACTCAACGAGAATGCACTTACACTGATTTCTTGAAGTGCCAACCTATGAATTTCAAAGGCACTGAAGGAGTCGTTGGCCTGACCCAATAGGTGGAGAAGATGGAATCTGTTTTCCTTATCAGACAACTGTGCCATCACAGATCAAGTTAGTAAGCCATCTTGTACACTTCAAGGAATGCCTTGACGTGGTGGAACTCCCACGTAAGGGCTGTTGGACAAGATGTTGCATATGCAATGTCATGGACGGCTTTGAAAAGGATGATAACAGATAAATAATGCCCCAAGGGCGAGATCAAAAAGCTGGAATCTGAGTATTGGAACTTAAAGGTAAGAGGTACCGATTTGTTGACTTATAACCAACGATTCCAGGAGTTGGCACTGATGTGTGATAGAATGTTCCCTGAGGAATCAGCTAAAGTGGAAAGGTACATTGGTGGCCTTCCCGACATGATTCATGGCAGTCTTAAGACATCGAAGCCTTAGTCAATGCAAGAGGCAATTGAGTTTGCTACTGAAATGATGGATAAAAAGATGCTCACTGCGGCTGAACGTCAAGCAGAGAATAAAAGGAAATTTGAAGATACTTCGGCGCGTGCGCCAGACGCGAAGAAACCAACAGCAGTCATTTCAAAAGGAATAATGTGCACTGGGCTTACACTAAGCTTGGGCCTGGTGATAAGAAGCCATATGGAGAACCAAACTTCTATGTACAGGTGGCAATTATCACCTACGATGGGCCATGTGCTCAAAAAGTGCACGAACTGCCAAAAAGATTGGCCACTCGGCCCGTGACTGTAAAGGCCGACCTGCTGCTACTAACAATAACAACAACAACAACAACAACCAGAGAGCCCAAGGGGCAAATCCAAGAGGGATCACTTGCTTTAAGTGTGGAGTTCAAGGTCACTTCAGGAGTGACTGCCTAAAGCTGAAGAATGGAAATCAAGGAAATCGGGCTGGGAATGGGAATGTTGTAGCAAGAGCTTATGATGTGGGCTCTGCTGGAACAAACCCGAACTCTAATGTTGTCACGGGTACGTTCCTAAATAACCGTTATGCTTCAATTTTATTTGATACTGGTGCCGATAGAAGTTTCATATCTATCGCATTTAGTTCCTTGATTGATATCATCCCAACTACTCTAGACCATGGTTATAATGTCGAGTTAGCTGACGGTAGAATAATTTGGGTTAATACACTTATACGGGGTTGTACATTGAATTTTCTAAATCATCCATTCAACATCGACTTAATGCCTGTAGAGATGGGTAGTTTTGACGTCATTATCGGTATGGACTGGTTAGCTAAATATCACGCCGTGATCGTTTGTGATGAGAAACTCGTTTGTGTTCCCTTTGGAGACGAAATTTTAATTTTTCATGGTGATGGAAGCAACAACGGTCACGAGTCTCGATTAAACATCATCTCGTGCACCAAAACATAAAAGTATTTCTAAAGGGATTCCATCTTTTTGGCACATGTTACCAGGAAAGACGAAAAAGGCAGAAGAACAAGTTCGAAGGAGAAGCGACTTGAAGCGCGTCGCCAATCGTTTTTTAAGACTTTCCTAAAGTTTATCCCGAGGACTTGCCGGTATTCCACCAACCCGCCCAAGTGGAATTCCAATCGATTTGATGCCTGGTGTCTGTCAACCTGTGCACGAGTTACCCTTATCGATTAGCTCCATCTAGATGAAAGAATTCATTCGGCACCAACAGAAGGAACTTTTCTGACAAAGGCAGTTATAAGACCCAGTTCCTCACCTTGGGGAGCTCCGATCTTGTTTGTCAAGAAGAAGGATGGATCATTCTGGATGTGCATTGATTACCGGGAATTGAATAAGCTGACAGTGAAGAACCGTTACCCGCTTCCAAGGATTGATGATTTGTTCGTTCAGACTAACAAGTTCGAGTGTCTACTCGAAGATCGACCTGAGGTCGGGTTATCATCAACTAAGGGTTCGTGAAGAAGATATTCCAAAGACCGCATTCAGAACTCGATATGGACATTATGAATTTCAAGTTATGTCGTTTGGTTTGACTAACGCACCTGCTGTATTTATGGATCTCATGAACCGGGTGTGCAAACCATATTTGGATAAATTCATGATTGTCTTTATTGACGATATTCTGATATACTCGAAGAACAAGCAAGAGCATGAAAAGCATCTCATTAATCTGGAGTTCTTAAGAAGGAACAGTGTGTAATCCAAAATCCCTCTAAATGCGAATTTTGGATTCCTAGAGTACAGTTCCTTGGTTACGTGATTGACAGTCAGGGTATTCACGTGGATCTTGCCAAGATTGAATCCATTAAAGATTGGGAGTCCCCTAAGACTGCAACGGAGATTCATCAATTTTTGGTCTTGGCCGTTACTACGAAGATTCATTGAAGGATCTCAAAGATCCCAAGCCAATGACTAAGCTACTCAAAAGAAGGTTTAAGTTTGATTGGGGAGTGACAAAGAAGTAAGCACTTTTCAATTGATAAAGCAGAAATTGTGTAGTGCACCAATTCTGGCTTTACCCGAAGGAAGCGAAGACTTTATCGTTTACTATGATGCTTCGATCAAAGGTTTGGGCGATGTGCTGATGCAAATAGAAAAGGTGATTGCCTATGCATCACGACAACTGAAGATTTATGAGAAAAACTATACAACTCATGATTTGGAGTTAGGAGCAGTAGTGTTCGCTCTGAAGATCTGGAGGTACTATCTGTACGGAATGAAATGTAACGTGTTCATCGACCACAAAAGTTTACAACACATCCTTGATCAGAAGGAATTGAACATGAGACAACGCCGTTGGTTGGAATTGCTCAGTGATTATGTTGGAAACATAAAAAATGTCGGTCACTTCCAAGTTGCAATAGTCTTAGCTCGTAGTTAGTGTAATGATTAGATTAGTAAACTAGTCCGGTCCAAGACCCATGGGAAGCCCATCATAGCCCATGGGCCGGCCATCATGTAAGTATATAAGTCATCTTCTAGCCTTGGAGAGGGGTTGGTTTTTTTTTTCATTTTCCATATTTTTTTCCACATAGTAATTCCATCATCCATTCCATCACTTTCTCTCTCTAAACATCACAACCCACATATCTCTCTTGTTCTTGGTAGATCATTAGATTTCATGTTTCTTCAATTGTAAAAGAGCCATGAGTGGTTGTGTTTAGTTTTTGGTGTTTGTCTTGTGATTTGTGTTCACAAAATCTTTTTTTTTATAACAGACAAAATTTTCTGAGGTCAAAATTTTTTGGCGTAAAACCTAAAGTTTTCATTTATTGTTTCCTAAGGGTTAGTAACACTAGTTGTACAAGAATTTTTGCTAAAAACCATTCAAAAATGTATCTTTTTTAGTTTTGAAAATTTGGGTTTCGTAGTAGTTATAACCGAACTAGTGTGTTGTATGTTGGAACCGAACGAATAAGCCGAACTAGTAACTTTAGTTGGAACCGAACAAGATCAACCGAACTAGTAACCTTAGTTGGAACCGAACAAGATCAACCGAACTAGTATTTTTCTTTGATAATCGAACAAGAAGGACCGAACTAGGTCTTTTTTGACAACCGAACAAAAAGGACCGAACGAGGTTATCTTTGTCAACCGAACTAGTGTAACCAACTTAAATTTACTTATTAACTCAAAGTTCTAAATTATACGGTTTTATCTCTTTGACTTGTAAAATCCCGTGAAACAAACACTTGTTTTCTCCCAGGTTTTTGGTTTTGACAAGAATTGTAAAAATCCCCGTGTAGTTTCAAAATCACCGACTCAAAACAATAAAAGACAACACCTTCAAACACAATTACTTTTTATCACCGTTCGACATGAAATCAAACAAGTAATCTTTTAACAACAAATTCCCAATGACGACCCTTGCTGACAAGCGATTCTTTCGAGTGGTGACAATCGTCCACACTATGTAGGAAAAAGAAATGTACGATTCTCTTGTAAAATCATAATGGAGCTAAACATGATTAATAACAACATGGACGAATGATTCTTAAATCCGTTGAAAATTGTCCACTCATCTGGCCTACGATTGAGGAGAATGGAGTGACTAGACCAAAGAAATATTCTGAATTATCTGCTACGGAAGCAATTCAAGCTGAACTCTAGGAAAAATATTGAATTGGATCGCTAAGGAACTCTAGGAAAAAAATATCACATTGTTAGCAATCGTCGAATCGGCTAAGGAACTCTAGGGAAAAAATCACTTCTCATGCCAATGAACTTCATGACGAAAAACATGAAAGAAGTGTAAGCCTTTAAAGAATGAATTCGAATAAGTTTGCTTCATAAGATAGGGGAAACCATGTAGGATCACATAAATGGACCCGAACAATGAAGCTTCGGGTCACACAAAGATACAAGACAAAAGTGTAGCCTCGAAGACAATGATAATTAATGTTTTATTATATTGTATACGGGCCAAGATGTAAAAAAGCCACAAAAAGCCCTCAAAGGCCAAGTCCTAGTTAGTATAAATACACCTAGTTTAGTCAAAAATTAGGTTAGCAACTCCATTATTAATTTTTCATCTTAAGGGTTTGTAGGAACTCTTGTTTTTCTTTCAATAAAAAGTTCTTTAATGTTTAATCTTTCTTTTTTGCCATTGATCTTGTGATTTCATTCATCGAATGATCTAGGGATCCTACAATTGGTATCAGAGCCTACAAGATTGATGTATTGATTTGGTTTGTTTTTTTTTGTTATTATTGATTTTCGAAAAAAAGAGGTTTTTTGATTTATTTGTTTTGTTTAATTGTTTGTTGTTTTGATTCTTGATTAAAAGATGGTTTATGTTTAATCTAATATCATTAAAAACCATCTCGTTAGCAATCAAGATTGGGAGATTATTTTTTTTCTTCTTTAGGTTCGAAACAATAATCGAACAAGGGGAAAAACAAGAGTCTTGATCGTATTCGTGGTCTTGGTTCGTGTATCATTACTTGTTCGAGCTAACATATTTTTGTAGAGATTTCTTGATCATTACAAGATTGTTCGTGTGCTCTAAGCAAGAAGGGTCTTTGTATTCGTGTTTTTGTGTCCATCGAACGAGTGGAAAAGAAGTTGGAATCGAACGAGCGACACTCGTGTGTGGATCGAACGAGTGGAAAAGAAGGTGGAATCGAATGAGCGAAACTCTTGAGTGGACCGAAACCCAAGGGAAAACTAGAACATCGCCACAAGCAATCGAACTAGTCGATCGAACAAGCCAATCGAACTAGTCGATCGAACCAGCCACTCGAACTAGTCTAAATCGAACAAGCCAATACGAACTAGACGATCGAACAACAAGCAATCGAACTTGACGACGAACAAGCCCAAGTTCGAACTAGACGATCAACAAGCATCGAACGTATCGTTCGAAACAAGCCATTAATTCGAACAACAGCGGTTCGAACCAGGCAACCGAACAAAAACCTTAGTAAACCAAACTAGTGAACATTCAAGTATTTTGGAACCGAACTAGTTATTCTTTGTGTAAACCAAACAAAAAAAATCAAACAACAACAAAAACATAAACACAAATCAAACAAATCATCAATCACTTACGATCAGATCATTACTAAACAAACTTATTCAATGGCATCCAATGAAGAAACAAATGCTGCAGGTACCGATACTCGTCCTCCAATGTTGGTTGAAAGTTTGTTTTTTGTTTTTTGGTTTTTTTTTTGACTACGATTCTTTGAAGATTCGTATACACAGGTACATTTCGAGGCAAACCCAATGGCAACAGATAGAATGAAATCTATCCAGAATGGCCCTACACCTCAACCCTATGACACTGATCCTCCACCTACTGAATCTGCATAAAAATGCGGTGCCTTCTCCAAGGAAGAATCTTGATTCTGAATTCAGATGAAGAGGAAAACAAACTTGATAAGGCTGATACACAAGCTGAAATCATTCATAGTCAAGGTCTTCCCAGACACATCTTCAAACAATCTTAATCAACAATCACTAAAAATCAAAAACAGGACTAGTTACGTCAACGGAGATTTGGGATAAAAGTGGAGATGCTCATGTAAGGATCAGGTAGGACTATTCAACAAAGGAAGGGAAGATCTGTTTATGAGTACGACGCTTTCATGCTATTGAAACAAACAATCCATGACTACTTTGTGCGTTTCCACAAGCTTGTGAATGACATTAAGATTACTCAGCTCAACATTCCAACTCATCAGATGAACACCAAGTTTGTCAACAACCTTCCGCGTATTGGGGAAGTATGTGAATAATGGTCAAACAGAACATTGATATCTCAACCACACCATATGTTCAGATCTATCTCATCTCAAAAGCCTACGGAGCCTCATGGCCAAAAAGACGCTCAAGAAACAGGAGCAGTCTACAAGTATTGTTGATCACCCACCTGGCCATGTAGCTCACACCGACATCTGCACCTGTTCTTTCCATCACCCTCAAACTCCTAGTCCTCAACCTTCACTGCTCAGATCTCCGAATGACGCATGATGGCCACTATGACTCAGGATTGCTAATCTCTTAATGGTTTCCAAAAAAGCAGTTTCTCACCCACCAACAACAGCTCTGACTTCCTCAATCTCAGGACTCATGCTACGGTGCAGAAATGGTCACATTGTTACTGAACCAGTTCAGAGGAAGGCTCCAGGTAATAAGTTAATACAGTGCTCGAGGCAAGAAGGGTGATATGTTTACAACTGCAGAGGAGAAGACAGTGGCTAGGCAGTGTAAAAGAACCCAAGAGAAAGAATGGAATCTCATGTACTTCAAAGATAAAGCTTTACTGATGAAGCTAAAGAGAAAGGAGATGTGTTAGATGCTGAAGCTGGAAAGCATTCCTCGCTTGATGTAGAATGCACGCACCTTATGATCAACCTCAGGCACTGACTACAACCAAACATTATTCAAGCAAGCCAATCAAAGAGGATGCGTATGACTCAGACGTGATGAAGGCGCCCATGCTTGCTCGATGCTTTCATCCCCAACTTGTCAACCACTAGGTGCAACCAACAAGGCAGTCAATGAGGTACATACCTATGATAATCAAATCTTTGATAATGTGATTATTCAGATTCAGAGATGCACCCAGGCAGAATCATTTAGACCCGATGCTGAGACTGAGATTTTGATGACAATACGATTCCGTATCATCAGTATCATTCTTAACCACCGAAGCCCAAAATGTTCCAACTGAGGTATCTGCTAACAACATCTGATAAAGTATCTATGATTGCATCTTAACTGGACTTTGCAAACCACCAACTAGACGGACATGCTAAGGTTAACCAAGAAAAAAGTTTGGAAATAGAGACCTTAAAAAATGAGCTTCTTCAATGCAAGCAAGAAATATGTCGTCTAGAAACCCACAAGGTCAAACTTTGATCTTGAAAACAAAGTTAGACAGGAACAAGCCCTAGTGATATACAGCGAAATAAGCGTAACGCTGACCATTGCAAGAAAAACGATTTGCTTTAAAGACACTCTTTCAGGAAAAGAAAAATCAATTGCATTTTTACAATCTGAAAAGGAAAAGATTTTATCTGAGAAAAAGAAACTAGCAGATAGTTATCTAGATGAAATAGTTTGTTTAAAAACTGCTAACAAAGTTGCAAGAGATATGTTGCAAAGATTTAACATGCCAACACAAACTATTCCCATGCTTTATAGAATCCTAAAAAAGGGGGGAAAGGCAACTAATGACTTCACAAGGACATCCTAGGACACCCGTAACCCAGGGTCTAGTTATAATGGGGGGCCCCCCCCCAAGCGTGCACAACCTGTTTTGAATATGGCTGATACCCTTTTGCAACCCAATCATCACCCTTGAGTATAGTGGATAAGTGAAGAGGTCTTGTTCACCAAGTGTTAGCTTGAAAAGATGAACGAAAAACCATGGCATGTTCGAAGGTTCGAGACCCGAGAACGGTTTTTCTATACAAGCTATATGCCCTTATGTTCGGTCCTCAGAAGGACCTATCTGGAGATCAGGCGTATTGGCTTCTGCAACGAAATTGCTAGTCCAAGTAGTAAATCAGCCACGCCTGCTACTCTTATGTTGTAAAAGTCGACCTCCAAGTCAAGTTCTCTGGCCAGTCTTTGAAACGTTTAATGGCTGTTTTTTCCTCATTTGAAGGTATCATAAAAGAAAGAACAACACAAGACCAGAACTATGTTTCTGAATGGTGTTTTGATTAGCAAAACAGTATTGTTGAAACAACAACTGGTAATACAATTTTACGACCATGTATTTCAAAAAACATATCCAAGTTGCTAATTATACATTTTCAAAGAGATAAAGAATTTTGAAAACAGATTTTTGATGAATTGGAGGCAGGAAAATGAACAGCATGTGTCTTGATAACAAGAACCTGACCATAGAGAAGAAAAATCTTTTAATCATAAATGAATGCTTAATTGCTGAGTGTTTAGAACAAATATCTGCTCTAATTGTGCTTTCTTCCGATATTGTTGTGCCCCCTAGTTCGAATTGCCTTTGCGAAGGATCTTAGATCTGCAGCATATGGGTACATACTAAAGTTCTGACTTGAAGCTGGAGATTCCAAACAGAAACA
The DNA here is from genome assembly GCA_026074375.1 of Tanacetum coccineum. Lineage (NCBI taxonomy): Eukaryota > Viridiplantae > Streptophyta > Magnoliopsida > Asterales > Asteraceae > Tanacetum > Tanacetum coccineum. The sequence continues at coordinate 30,881 of BQNB010013504.1, read as the reverse complement.
GCTAATTACTGAATCAGAAAAACGTTTGCCTTTCTCGAACAAAATTAAGTGAGTTTACAACATAAATTTCAAAACTACAAACATGTGCATAACACTTCTATTAGTGCCTCCATGCAATTTTGAAATTCAAACAAGTAGACAACAGCTTCAAGGAGAAGATGACACTATCAGGAATTTCATGCTCAGATCAACAAGTCATGAAGGTGTTGAATGTCGGTTCCATGAAGAGTAGTTATGTGACCAACAAGCGTTAGAAACTGACAGAATACATTGAAAGATACGATTACCTTCCTAAGGATTCAGCTAGATGCTTGAGGTAGAAAACGTGAGTCTGAAAATACGGTAAGATGAACTTTCAAAGGCGAATAATCACTAACCACGACTGCATACACTGAAAACTGGTGCCTTCACTGCTGAGAAAATACCAAGCAGAAAGCCCAAGTACTGGTACAACATAGAAGTAGTGACCTTCCCACCTCTGAGACACCTAGAAGTCTTGCTCCAGGAATAGAACAAAAACTTAGGTTCTAAGTATCTTCCACCACCCAAACGTGCCAACTGGGTCACACCATCCCCGGTACCCTAAAGAAGAAGCAAGGTAACTTTTAGGAAAACCCCCAGACCTTCCACTCACACCAACTCAAAAACCAAAGTAGTGCATCCTAATAAGCATAACTAACGTGTGTGTGCCTATTTCTACAGGAGTAAAACCACACTTCTTCTAGGAGCCAGCAAAACTGTGCCTAAGAGAGCCCCTCGATCATAGTTTCTTTGCCGTTAAGAGTGCGAATGCGAGGAGAGTAGAAAGCACGCCATAAGGACTTTAAAATAAAAAAATCTGTTGAAGTTCTAATTTGCTTGTTAAACATTTTGTTTCTGTTTCAAAACTTAACACTGTTTTGTTGGTGCATGTAAAAAATCTTTGGTATTTTTCCACATCATACTGAGTTTGGTTATGTTGTGAAATTGTGTTTCTGTGAATGTTAAACGGAAACCCCACCAGACTAAGCGTTTTAAATGCCAACCCAGGAAAGAATGAAACAAGTTAAGAGGAGTCGGAAACCGATAGCAAAACTGTTGCTAATAGCAACCTCAGTGGAAGCCCACTGGCAGGCATTTCTCATTGTTTGAGAAGTATCCTTTAACTAGGATCATGGAATCTACTGATATGCCAATAGAACTAACCCCCGAGTGCTAGTTCTAGCCCCAAAATAACTATGGTCTCTAGGTTTACTGATCATAAACTTAGTAATCGACAGGCAGGTTCCAAAGGGATCTCTGTCAGTAATTTGTTTGATTGTTTAACTAACCGGAACCCTACAGGGCATCCTATCACACCGTAAATTTTGTGTTATCAGTAACAGGTAGTACAAATTGTTCTAGGAAATTGGATTCAGGATGCTCAGACATATGACCCGGTGATCGTGCATGTCTTACAACTTTGGTAGAAAAGTTCATCGGTACAGTGAGATTTGGCAACGATGAAATATGCTGCTATCGTTGGCTATGAGGTGATTATAAAACTGGGTGACCCTATCATCTCTCGATGTCTATTATGTAGAATAGGACTCAAAGCACAACCTATTCTCAGTAAGGACAGTTTTATGAAGGAGGGTTTAGAAGTTGCTTCCGACAGCATTCATGTCACATCCGCAAGCTATGGAATTGGTAGATCTACACAATAGGTCACGGACAACCAACCTGTACGTCCATTCTCACTGAAGATATGATGTCCAGCTTCACCGTTGCTTGCTTACAAAAGCCGACTTCCACGAAGTCATGGTTATAAGGCATCCGATCGTTGAAAACAACTGAATTTCGGGACATTAGAAACGCATTTTGGCTCGAAAAATCTATGTCCAGAGGATTACCCATGCTGAAATATGACAAAGACCATTGTGTCCCCATCATGAGATCGCTTAGGTAAAAAGCGCCCCAAAGAAAAAAAGCATCACATTCCACTAAATGACGACAAAACACCAATACTGACGTTCCCATACACTACAAATGGACCTCGCGGACCAATGAAAACAGAATGTATCAACGGGAAAGAAGTATGTTTTGGTGATAGTGGATGATTACACCTAATTTGTGGGATAAGATTTCCTTCGAATCAAAGGATGAAAACTCCACAAGGGGATTGAGAAGTTTATTGTGAAGACTCAAACGAGCCTTAATGCAAATGTTCGCTTCGTCAGAACCGATAATTGGAAAACGGAGTTTGTGAATAAGACAACTCAACGGATGGTTTGAAGAGTGTTGGTATTTCTCATGAAACGAGCGTAATCTCGGTACTCCACAACAGACGGCGTTGTCGAAAGACGGAACCGAACAATCTTAAGAAAGCTGCTCGTACTAAAGCTACATCTTTGCAAAAGCTCCAACTGTTCCTATGTGCTGAAGCTGAAGCCACTGCGTGTTATACTCTTATCGAAAATCTCTTGTAACCAACGCTCACGGAATAGACCTAATTAAATGAACTGCTGAAAGGAAAGAAAACCTAATCTAACAATACTTCCGAGTGTTTGGATCTCTGTCTATCCTCATACAATGACTACGATGACGTTGGTAAACTCAGGCAAAAGCAGATATAGGTTAAAATTGTTGGCTTATGCACCACCGAAGAAGGCGTACCGAATCTACAACCAACGAACCGGCAAGTATTCAGGAAAAACCGTTTCAATTGTCCCTTCGATGAACTTACCAAGAGTGACGTCTGTTCAACCAGTCAGGCCTCGTACCTCAACAAATGCTTCTGTGCCGAAATAGGTACAAGAACTCGAACTTACTGCGTTTACATCATGACGCAGTCCGTTCTGCACTAGTACAAGACCCCCAGAACACCTAGATGTCGCCTCCTACAAAGAAACAGGTAGACGATTTGTTTTTCAATGGTTTAGATGATGAATGAGGTCGTTCTGATTCCTCTGGTTGTTCCGATAACTTCGGTTAATGTTCCTGCTGCCCCGGCACCCGAGAATGCCATAGGTTCACCTTCCACAACAGTTATCTCAGAAGGCGCTCCTGCAGTTACTGAAAGCCTCTTGCCTCATCAAATACCTCTACCAGACACTAGTGATTCTGATGATGAAACACTGTTCGATCATGTTGACAGTAATAGTGGTTTGACCCATATAATGGGCTCACCCGAAACCGGTTCCATGAAGCATCTTCATCCTACTGTGTCAATGATTGATGTTGACTTACCCAACAACCAAGTTCCTCCATGTTCAAAAGTGGACTTCAAGCACATCCGCTTGAAAACATAAATTAGGGATAAAGATCAACCTGTTCTCTACCAGGAAACAGCTAGAAACTCGACGCGATTTGGTGTTTTCTCAATGAATATCTTAACTCATGTTGAACCAAAGACTTACAAGCAACCTCAGAGCATATCGAGCTGGATTGAGGCTATGCCGAAGAAATTCATGAGTAGGAACGTCTTAGATGTATAGATACTTTAAACCCTGTCCAGAAAATTATTCTTATCATCCGCTCAAATGGATTTTCAAAATTAAGTTTGATGAGAAATGGAGACGTCTTGAAGAACAAAGCTCGGTTATTGGCGCAAAGGTATCGTCAGGAAGCTGTAATTGATTTTGAAGAACCCTTTTGCTCGGTTGGCTAAGATAGAAAGCGATCAGACCTTCAATGCTCACGCAGCGATATGAACATCGTCATCTTCAGATGGACGGGAAAACCCGCACTTCCTCAACGGCCGAACTGAATGAATTTTGTCGTATGTTAGTCAACCAGAAAGGATTTGTAGATTCCAGACATCCATCCGCATGTGAACCGACACAAGAAACTCTTTATGGACTTAAACAAGCCTTCCTCAGTGCGTGTATGACAGCTATCAACATTTCTAATCAAGTCCGGATTTACAAAAGCGTGTCGATTCCTACACTCTTCACGAGAAAAACAGCAAACTTCTCTAATGAGGTACAAATATAATGTTGATGGATATTATCTTTGCCTCCACCAACCCAATAGCCTGCCAAATATATTTCATTTGAAATGAACTCAACTTTCAAGATGAGTCGAGTGATGGGACACAATGACATTCTTTTTAGGATTACAAGTCTCTCAAAATCCGCAGAGGCATCGTTATCAAGCAATCCAAATATCTCAGCAATCTTGAAAAAGTTTGGTTTTTGACTCATGCACACCAATAAAACTCTAATGCGGAGCGTACCCAACCTTTATGAAGAAAGGGAGGAAAAATTATAATGAATCCAACACGATTTCGTGTAGGTTGGCTCCCTTATGTATCTTAGTGCATCTAGACCTGACATAAGTATTTGCTGTTGATGTGTGCACGATACCAGGCTAAGCTACTGAAATGCACCTTACTGCATATAGAAGCGATCTTTCGATACTAAAAGGAACCATTCACATGGTCTGTGGATCCGAAGACTCCGGCTTGAACTAAAAGCTTTTGCAGATGCTACTATGCAGATGTCATGACACAACGCGAGAAGTACATCTGGTTCAGCTCAATTTCTTGGACATCGACTTGTTAGCTCGTCCCACCCAAAAGGCAGAAAAGTACTAAGCCATCTTCCACTATACAGAAGCTGATACATCGCCCTAAATCCGATGTTGGTGCTCAAATCCTCTAGGATGCGATCTCAACTACGAGACTATGGATTTCGTTCGTCAAATCAAAATTCCGATGTATTGTGCACAATCAAGTGCTACTGAGCTCTATGTTGTAACAGTGTTCAACACTCGCCTTCCAATCACATTGAGATATCCGTCACCATTCATCAAAAGCAGGTGGAAAGGAAAGTTGTTGATTATATTTTCTAGGAACAAAATTACCAACTGGCTGACATTTTACGAAGGCATACCGAAGATCGCGTTCGCCACAACTACTCCCCACTGCTTGACGTTAAACAATGTCCCACCAAAGAGGACATCTGAGGATCTACACAGGATGAGTCTGTCTCACGAGTAAACCAAGTGTTTCAACAGTGTAAACTTGGTGGTATAATTAAAAAAAAAAACAAAAAAAAAGAAGCAAAAATGCTTGCAGTTTTTCAGACTGAACCCCGGTCTTAACCCAGAAGATTTAGTGTACGTTTCATCATTATTTCTTTCCGACAAGAAGTTGTCTACACCCGAACCAATTTTTTCTCATAAACAACTTGGTTTTTATCAAACATGTTCGGGTAACCAAATCTCATATCGTTGACACACGGGTCATTATTTGAGGGAGAATCAGTAATACTAACAGTTTGCAGGTCAAAAGGACGTATTGTTGCTGATTTATTACTGAAAAGATTGACATCGACCAACGCTTACAAGTTCAGACAGATTGCTATTATCATTCCTGCTAGTATATTCGTGAAGGACTAGTATTAGACCCTTGCTCACTTTGATATTTGTGCTAGATTCACCACACCGGGGTGGGTCATATTTTGAGGGGAGATTGATACATATTTAAGTCCATCTAGATCGAAACCATACACAAGTATTTCATACCTTGATATCGGGGGAGAAAATGTGACCTTAAACTTAGTACCATGGATAATTAAATAGATTCGATTGATTATAAATGCTAAGTCCTATCCATGCATGTGCTAAAAACATCTTTCGATATCGCGCACATTGTTGGTGTGTGGACATAAGTTTATATGATCAAAAATGTCAAGGTACCAAAAATTTGTGGTTATACACACGTATCTGTATCTTGATAAATGACAAAGAATCTTTTGTTTCATGTTCGTGAAAGTGATCTTATGGAATGCTGAGGAAAGAGATGTTGTACCACCAGGGTATTCGTATGAATGCTCATGCCTGGTCTTCGGACTGCGCCCACTAGTGAAGTGGATTTCCATAAATGTACTTGTACAAGTTTGGATTTCCCAAGGCACTTCATATCTTTCGGGATATATTTCAAAACATCATCAGAAGCATTCTGATTTAAACTTTCGTTTGTGCCCCAAACAAATTTTATAAGCACATCGAATGTTTTTCAAATCATTTTTGCCACAGGCCTTCTACGGTACTTAATTGTATTAAGAAGTAAAACGCTGAAAAAGGAATTGTACGGTATAGTCAGCAGATAGTAACTGTACTGACTCACTCTTTACCATTCTATTAGTAGAAATACTTATAGTGTGTTAGTCTTCGGACATCTGGTCTAGAGAACGGCGAACATTAGGGAATCTGATACTTAGGTATTAGAGGAACTAGCTTGTCACGTGCCGGAAAACCTGTCAAGAAGGTTCTATTAATGAATCTATCTGATCACAGGTGCAGTATTCATACTGTAATCATTGATCCTCACGGAATCAGAGGTTAACGTAACCGACCAGATTGAGTATCGTCTATACTCGGTCCCTTCAAAAATATAAAACCTTTGTGTGTTCACAAAATGTTTTTCTAGAACACATTAAGTGGATTTTACATAACAAAATGTTTTTGTTGGTGACTAAATTGTTATATCATGGCGAATGACGACTCAAAGTTTCCGATGCAAGACACATGCTCATATCCATACCACAGTATCTGAAGTAATCAAGAAAGTTTTCATACAAGGCTTCCGCACAATCTCTGAGAATCAATGTCTTCTTCAAATTCTAAAAGTTACAATGATTGGAAGAAGAGACATCATCAAAGCTTTCAAAGATTCCAACAGATATGAGCATGTGAGACTAAAGATCAGCGTATGGCAAAGTCTAAGTGAAAGGAGATCACAAAGTAATTCAAAGAAGTAAAGCTTAAACAAGTCAAAGATCAAGATCAAGTCATCACATCAAATTCTGAAGATCATGATCAAGGTGTTAACGTTTGAATTACCAAAGCACAACAAGTGAAGTACCCCATCAACATCGAGCTAAAGAGACAAGGTCGAGTGAACTTCTCATGACCTCATCTAGGGGGAGATTGTTAGGATCACATAAATGGATCCGAACAAAGAAGCTTCGGTCACTCGAAGATACAAGACAAAAGTCTAGCTCGAAAGATTATGTTATTTAATGTTTATTATGTATAAGGGCCAAGATGTAAAAAGCTCAAATAGAAAGCCCTCAAAGGCAAATCCTTATTAGTATAAATACTCCTAGTTTAGTCAAAATTAGGTTAGCTACTTCATTTTATATTTTTCATCTTTTAGAGTTTGGTAGCCACTCTTTGTTTCAGTTAATAAAAAGTTCTTTAATGTTTAATCTTTCATTGCCATTGATCTTGTGATTTCATACATGGAATGATCTAGGGATCCTACACAGGGTTTCCACTTTTTATCGGGGCCCTAAAATTTTAAGCATCGAGACTGATTTAATCAAGTTTTTTTTAAACGAATGATTTAATTAACTTTAAGCTTTAAAATGACGATAAAGTGATATAAAACGAAAAAACTAGTTGATCCATTCATAATATAAGTTGATATTGTTTTGGTTTGAATTATTTTTAAAAATGGATGAATGCAGGTTACAAGGTAAGCATTTTCTTTTGGACATAGGAAGAAGATGATTATTTTAGGCCAATGTCACTTTGCACCCTCAAAGTCCATATTATTGTCATTATCTTCCTAATATTTAGGGTAAGTTACACTGTTGGTCCCCAAACTCCACCCCGTTTGCGTGTTCAGTCCCGTTTTGAAAATCGGTGGAAATGGTCCCAAAAGTGGTCATTTTGGTGCGTGTTTGGTCCCAAGGGATGAATGGTCGTTAAGTAGCTTCGTGAGTGATGGGTACTATTGTAATTTCGCATTAAAAGTATTCTAGTGCACCGTTGGTCCCTAAGTGTAATTTTTTTGGTACACCTGTACACTTCCCACCACATCACCAATTAATATTTATATTATTCACTTTACTTACACCTATCATCCTTATCATTTCACAAGATTATTCCCGTCTGAATCATATTCATACTCTCTTACAAATCACTCACACAATCATACTTACAATATTTTTCTGCAATCAAACCCTACATGCAATGATGTTAGTAGACCACACGGGATGGATGATCCGCAAAAACAGTGGATGGGCACCACCGATCAACTCATCAAAGATCTCGAAGTGGCTTATGGTAATGATTTGAAGGCCTTATGCTCAAAGTTAATTTTTATACAAATGTAGTGTTCTTTACTTGTTTTATTTTCGATTTATGAAATTAGGTTTTGATTTTGATTTTTAAATAATGCACCCAATATGTTTTCGATTCGAATACATCATGGTGGAAAATTTTAAAGGTATCCAGGCCGAATGTATGTCAGTGGCCGTGTCGATATATTTGATATGGTCGATATCGATTTGTTTACTGTCATTGCGCTGAGCATAATGGTTATTAAATAAGGTTACACGGGTAAATCTGAGCCCATGTTTGATAATTATCTTAGACCACTCACCAGTCTAGATGAAGGGTTGTATGCTTTGGCTTGTGAGGAGGATGTTCGTTGTTTGGCTACCCTTGTTAGGAGCTTTAAGTTGATTGAGGTCTATATAGAACATGGTGTTACCGCTTTAGACTCTTACCTTAGGGCATCACGGTTTAGGGCAACATTAGAAGAGATTACTGATGAGCATGGTAGCATTGCAGCAAACATAACTGAAAAATGTTGTTGTTGACCTAACATGAGTCTAGTGGAACAACTAAGGAACCTGTTTGTGACTCTGTCACACCTAGCTCTTTACCACAACATGATTCAAGTACACCTTGTAAGGATTCTGTTTACGAGTCCATTACACCTAGGTGTATGCATGATTGTATTTTAACCCCTCCCGCTGATGAGCCTGTCATCGCATATACACAGTTAAGTGGTGTACTAGAAGTTGACACACAAAGCCATGTTCTCCTAACAATACAATCACAGTTTACTGACATAAACCTGAGTTTTGTCTCACAACAAGCAACTACTAGTATGTTTATAGATGATGTGATAAGGCAATTATCATTTGATGAAACAGAATTGGATGGAGAGGCAGGCTTTGCTGATGTTGCAAGGAATGGTGTAGACAGTTCATGGTTAAGTCATGATGAGTCTTTTAGAGTTGATAACTTGGACTTAAACTTAAATAAACCTGTAAACCTAAATGTTTCCCAAGATGAAACACAATCTGAGCTCCTCGTGTCTGAGGAACCAGATGGCGGTATAACTTAGGAACCCATTTTGGCAGAGGTTAGCACTCAAGAACCCATTGTGGAAGAGGTTGGAACTCAGGAATTCAGTGTGGAGGATGTTGTACTTAAAGATTATGTGAGTTCTAGGGAAGATGCTGAATAAGGTAATGGCCAAGAAGATGAATCAGCTCTTACTGATGAACAGTTCTTCTATGATGATGAAGGAATAGATACTACATATGAAACTAAATATGATGTTCAGTCTAGTGAAGATGCAGGTACAGATGATGATGATGATGATGATGATGATGTAGATGAAGATTTTTTGGTAGATGAAGAGAATGAGATTTTAGAGCCTGACGTTGATGTCCATTTGTTTGGTATTAGCATGGATCTTCCTTTTGACAACATTGGTGTCACTAATCTAGTGCTAGATGATGTTTTAGAAGGAGAAGATGTGGATGTCATCAATGCGGATGATTTTGACAGTGACCTTGGCAATGATGAAGAAAAAAATTACAGGAAGAGAAGGTTAGCCGAATTGAGGACAAAAATGGAAGGTGTTATAAATGCTAGTGGTCAATGAAAGTACTCATTTTACACTGGCTAGAAATTTACAACTTCAAAAGAGGCTAAGGATAGAGTCTACCTTCATTTCATTGAAAGCAGAAGGAATTTGAAGCTGTATAAGAATGATGGTGTCAGGATAAGAGCAAGATGCGATGGAAAAGTGCCTGTATTTACAATGTCACAAGGTACTTGACCAATTAGCCTAAATCGTGGAATGGAAGCTGGGCCTAGTGGATCAAGTGGCCCAACTACTAGGAGTAAAAAAGGAAGAATATAAGTACCAATGATGACAGTCAAGCATCTTCTTCTGTTTTAGATACACATGATAAAAGGGATCTCTGTCCTTGGGTCTTGTATGTAGGAAAAAGGAAAATTCATAAAAAAATGGGTGGTGAAGACACACACCGATACACACACATGCCTTCAATCTAGGGAAATCAAACACCACACTTATAAATTCTTGTATGAGAAGATATTTAAACAAGTCAGGGTTAATCCGGATATCCAGTTAAGGCAGTTCAAGACCATCTCCAACGTGAGTTGGAGGTTCAGATATCTTTGAGCAAAGCTTTCAGAGCTAAAGCTAAAGCAAAGAGAGATTAGAGGAGATCATGTTTTTCAATATTCTATGCTTAGAGACTATGTTGTTGAGTTACAGTCTACAAACCCTAATACCACTGTCAAGATTGCAGTTGAAAGGAATACCAATCCTTCTTTGCCTACAAGGGTGTTTCAGAGAATATACGTTTGTTTGGGAGCATTAAAACTGAGTTTTAGAGCCCGCAGAAGAGATTTGTTAGGCTTAGTTGGTGCTTTCATAAAGGGGTCATTTCCAGGCCAAGTATTGGTAGCGGTTGGACTTGATTCAAACAATGGAATTTACCCACTGGCCTATGCGTTGGTTGAAGCTGAAAGTAAGAGTTCATGGTGCTGGTTCTTGCAGTGTTTGGGTGATGACATAGATCTGCATCCCAATTCAAATTTCACATTCATCAGTGATAGACAAAAGGTTAGGATTATGCTTGACTAGTTGAATTCTTAATTACTGAATTATATTAATTTGTAACTGATTAATAAATTAGTTCATGCAGGGTATCATTCCAGCTATTAAAACTGTTTACCCAAGTGCTGAACACATATATTGCTTGCGACACATACATGAAAACATGAAGCAGGGATGGTGTGGACAAGCATACAAGGATTTGTTATGAAGAGCTGCATCTGCTATAAATGTTAGGGATTTTGAAAAGTGTATGTTAGAGCTTAAAACGATGAATCCTAAGGCACATGAATGGTTGAACAAGATACCAGCAAAACATTGGGCTAGATCTTATTTTTCAGGTAACACATAAAAGCAGGGACTAACCGTGAAATTTTCTTAATGCCATCACAGTTTTTACCGCTTTCATATTTATGAGTATTAGGTATAGTTATATAGCATTAAATGATATTGTATTATTTGATTTGTAGGTAGAGCCAAATCTGATTTATTGCTCAACAACATCTGTGAGGTATTTAATGGTAAAATAGTTAAAGGTAGGGACAAGCCAGTGATCACACTTTTAGAGTACATCAGGGAGTATTTCATGAAGAGAATTGTAAATGTACAAGGTGTGATTGATAAATGTACTAGTCATTTGACGCCTACTACAACCAGAATTATGTAATCCATCAAGAAAGAAGCTCATTTGATGAAGGTGCAATGGAATGGAGCAAATAAGTATCAAGTTTCAGGTTCACCTGGTGATCAGTATGTTGTGGATGTAGTGAGTATGACATGTTCATGTAGGAAATGAGAATTGACAAGGATTCCTTGTAAGCATGTTGTTGCAGCTTGTTGGAATATGGCTCTGAATGACAGGGCGACACCACCCCCAGAAACGTGGGTAAATCCTTGTTATTGGTTGAGTATATAGAAGGAAACATACTCTCACAAGATACAACCAATTTGTGAGACTAAGTACTAGGTAAAGTCCACATGTCCAACAACACTTTGCCACCCATGCATCATGTCTAGGTAGGCCGGCAAAGGAAGAAAAGAAAGAGGTCTAAACATAAGGATGAACCATTTGTGAAAGATGGTAAACTGAGCAGGAAAGGAAGAACCATTACATGTCAATCATGTGGAAACACTGGACACAATAAGGAAACATGCAAAGGACAAGGTCGAAAGGCAACAACAGGTAGTTATTTCAGCTTCAAGCTATAAGTGTGTCTTTGATCTAAACATCATGGAACAACTTACAAGGAAATTTTTTCTAATGTAGGTGGCAACAATGCAGAAGCCAGTGGTATTGCATCTAGGCAAGTACAACAAACAGAACCTACAGTTGGTCAAGATGGTTCAAGTGGATCAGGTGCTGGTGCTGTTATAGGTTTATCTGCTGCTGCTGGTGAATGTGGTGCAGGTGGTCCAGGTGGTGCAGGTGTTGCCAGTCAAGTTTATCCCATAGTAGATGGACAAAGAGAAGAGTACAAACAGAAAGAATTAGTCCACAAAAAAGAACTCCCACTCAACCTTCTACCAGTTCTCAAGTGCCAGTGAGTGAAACAAGAAATGCAGATGGAAGAGAAATGGGTGATGGTGTACCAACACAGTCAAGTGCAACAAGTGGTGCAAGTGAATGATCTTTTTTGTAATTCCAAAAACTAATCTGTTTCAGGAGAGTGTATGTCTGTAATTCAAGTCCACATAAGTGGAAAACATCAAAGTCCACATCTGTGGCAACCGTCTAAGTCCTTTTAGTGGCAAACATAAAAGTCCACTTAGGTGGGAAATGGATAATTGCACTTGTTTAGGATTGATTTAAGCTGTTTGTGACCTATTTAACTTATTCTAGAAAAAACTACTCAGTAGCATGACAGGTTATACACAGTTGGTCCATGATGTGGAAACCAGTTTTGCCCGTTTGCAAAACCATATAAGTAGCATGAGAGGTTAGACACAACTTGATGTGGAAACCATGTTTGCCTGTTTGGTCCTTATATAACAGTGAATGTTGTTTGTTACACGTGTTACTACGTTCCATAGTCCATTGAATGCCAGATAAGTCAAAGTCATAATTTAGTTGCAAAATCATGTCAGTATCACAAGAGTTTATACACACTTGGTCCTTGATGTTATAACCGGGTTTACCCGTTTAGTCCCTATTTAACAGTGATTGTTTGTTACACATGTAACTACGTTTTGTATTTCCATTGGTGGATGTTGGTGTTTGTTTTCTTAAGTTTTGTTTGTTTTTGATGTTGGTGTTTGTTTTCTTATACAACAATTCAAAGAAAGATATTTAAGTTAGTAAGACATGCTAAAGTCAACAAATACTCTTTGCAACATTCAGAACAGAGCATAGAAACTATACAGACCCACCATCCTTATGGAATACTTTGACCATATTTTTCTTTGTAATGTTAAGATAATGATGAGTTGATTGCTTAGGAGAAAAGACAGAAACATTATGAAGTATCAAAGCCGCTCCTATGGTAATCGCCTTTGCAAACCTATCCTCTGTAAGCACTTTGTAATGAACAGTACCAGAGATTGTACCAGAAAGGTCTTTGAGTGTTACTGTGAGATTGCCCAGCAAATTCGTAGTACAAGACTTGATAACTGCAACAACTTTCTCCAGTTTCCCATTCTTGAGAAATTTCTTAACATCTCCAAAATAACCCGTCATAATCCCTCCATCAATATTGACATAGTCAATCGCGTTAAGCCATGGCGCACGCGTAAAATCGTCATCCTCACCCACATCCTCAATAACTTTTCTAATATACTTTTGTGTAGACATTACAGATTCCTCCCCACCTTCTCGAGTATCAACTAATTTACAGAGCTTGGCCGTTTGAACAATACCAGTAGGACCTGGTATTATCCTAATGGGCTTCACAACACAATTATCAACTTGATTGTTTTGAGATGAAGATAGGGTTTGGGTGGTGATGGTTATCTCAGGAACTATGTGAGGGTTGTTGCTGGGATGAACGACAGGGGTAAGTCGAAGATCGGAATCGTCTATATCAAGGGCTTGTTCACATTCATCATAAGTATCAACTTGATGGTTTTGAGCTAAAATCAGGGTTTGGGTGGTGGTGGTTATCTCAGGGATAGGGTCGTCCCGTGAATTTAGGTGGCCCTGGGCCAGAATTATGAAGGGTGCCCTTTAAAAACAAGATATATGTAGCAAAAAATTATTTTGTATAAATATATTAGATGTAAGAGTTTTTGCTTGTACAAAATAAACAACTTTGATGAACTATCAATGTGTAAGTCTTTGTATATATAGCAAAAAATCACTACCTGATTAGTGCATAGTTCTGTGACATAACTAAAGAAAATTGGAAATCTAAGAGGCCCTTATTATATTACGAATAAAAGTTTGTGATTTACTGATTCATGCATACTAATAAATAAAGAATTTTCAATAAAAAGGGCCCTTTCTTATTGTGAGGCCCTGGGCCACAGCCCTTCCTGCCCACCCTCATCACCGGGCCTGCTTAGGGACTATGTGAGGGTTGTTGGTGGGACGGACGAAGGGGGTTAGTAGAAGATCGTAATCGTCTATATCAAGGCCTTCTTCCCATTCATGATTTGGTGGTGAATTCATGTTTTAGTGGATGATTGCGATACGACTTTACTTTGTCAACAGATTACACTAGTCTTAAATAGGGTGTAATGTAAACTATGTTTGACTTTTTTGCACACATATTCACTTGTACTGTTCAATAAATTGAATATGTGTATCTATAAAATTGGTCCCTGATATTTATGGTTTTCAACTGCACTAGAAGGTATACTGCTTTTATCTATGAATTTGATCCCTAACGTTTAAGGTTTTCAACTGCACTAGAAGGTATACTGCTTTTATCTATGAATTTGATCCCTAACGTTTAAGGTTTTCAACTGCACTGTTACACCTTCTATATTTAGCCCTTTCTCGTTTACCCGCCTTTTCTACAGCGGTTCACATAAATAGAGAAAAACCTAAGACTAAATCACATGCCATTTTCATCTAAATATTTACACTTTCACTTGGTTTCCAGATAATTGAAAAAAACTAACGATAGCATAACATCTTCACATGGCTAACAATGAAACTTACACCCGTTCACCAAGTGAAGTATGTTTATCAGACTCTGACAATGAGTTGCTAATACCAACTCCATGGTCTGATGAGACTAAGAATGAAAAAAGGGCAAAAAGGTGAAGACAAGAATTCGAATGGAAAAGATCCTTGTTTGAGATTGACTTTACGTTCGACATTAATGCCTTTGATTTAGAAAAAAGGACTGACGTAATGAAAGACAAGGTTAGCCAGGAAAAGGTGCCTTTGAACAACAACATAGAAAAACAAATTGGTGATTTTATAGACATGCCTAGTGAAGCAGTGAAACAAGGGATGGATGCTAATGTGTCTGATGAGATTGATAGTGCTAAGGGTGAACAGGTTCCAAACCATGTTGTTAAAAAAGATAACCTTGAATTTCTGGTTTGTAAAGAGGTTGCAAACCCTGGTGTTAATGAACTAGTGGACAAAGAAAGACTACTAAAGAGGAAAAGGGTGTATGCTGAATAGATGGGTGATGCATTTACTAAAGACGAACGTCAATGCAAATAATGGGTCGTTTATGTGCTATCTGCTATTACTAATGTTTTGCATATTAAATTACCCTTGTATGTATTTGTTGTAATTTTTTGTTCTATGTATGTGTTATGTTTTGGATCAAGTTATGCAACTTTTTTCGGTTATTTTGTCTCCAAGGTAACAACCTTTGCTCAAACAAAGTAGTGGTCAAACAATGTAAATCAGACACAAAACATCTACAATACCAATAACACATTATAGTGAAATGATTCATTCATTAATATCTGAAACTTTGAATCATACATTCATCAAAAAACACATTTTAACAGAAAATAACCCATAAGCAAAAAAGATAACCCCCCAAGCCGACCTTGATTACAGAGACTTATAAAAGTTAAACCCCTTCATGGCATGATGGTGCAACTATAAAGCTGTCGAACTCATCTCCATCGCCCTTATCATATCATCCTTCTGTAGGCCCTTGAGTTCCTGCCTTGTCTTATACGCCATCACATTTGTCGACAAACGTTGTTCAAGCTCTCCTATAAACGAACGCCATTCATATATAATGTCAAGCAACTGCCTCGTTAAATTATTGATTTCAGTTTTGAACCTTCCTTTGCGTCTTCAAGTCGAAATAGACAAGCAGTTGATCTTTAAGCAGGTCTGAATTTGCTAAGAGCCTGAGTTGTTCCAAATTCACAAACCCATTGTCAGCAGCCATTGAAAAAGTTTAGTTTTAGGTTAGTGAAATATGTTTAGTAAGTTAAGGAATGTATGTGTGTATTTTGGATATGAAGGACCAATGCGATGTGTATTTAAATATAAGTGAAGGTACATGGTGATTAATAGACTACACAAACGAAGAGTCGAGAATGCAATTATTACACTGGGAAGTGTTAGCCTCAAAATAATGAGTCGAACAATGGAAGTTCGTTCATTAATTATATTATGTCTCGGTCATTATGTATTTTTGTGGGAAATGGAAAACCAATAGAGCATTGAGGGACCAACGGTGCAAGTTACAATAAATAAAAATGACTAGGTAACACAACGGGTATAAAGTCTCCACGTTTTTTACTAGACAAAAACACAAACAAAGGTAAAATTAGAAAACCGTTTCAAGAATGTCTTCTTCATCTTATGCCTTTGGTCCTACAGAGTGTAAATGTAGGCTTTCGTTGATGACACTCACCTCTTGGACACGTGACAACCCTGCTAGACGATTTAGTGTTTGCCCCAACAAATATGTAAGATGTTGCATTTTCTAGATCTTATTTTATTAGCTAATCATAAATTCTCTTATTTTCAGAATAAAGGAATCAAGCAATGTAAAAGATGGTATTGGAATGATCCAGAGTTAGAGAATAAATGGTACAAAACTCAATTATATGAGATGCATCTGCTTCTTAATCCCTCGCAAAGAGAAGAACTAGAAAATGAATTAACAAGCCGAGAAGAACTTGTAGTCCTTCAAGTTGAGTTTGCTGATATGGAAGGTCAAATGCAGCAACTCATGGAAGAATTGAAGAAAAGTTAAAAAATGCTTTCTTTTGGAAGTCAACTGCGATAGTGTTTGAGGTTGTGGCTTCGTTTATGTTTGTTATGAATTAATTAGTTTGGATTTATTTTGTCTAATCAATTGTATGAATCATCCATGATCAGTTGTTTTTGTTGGTGTCAAACGGTAACAATGTTGGTCAAATAGAGTAGTGGTTAAACACCGTATTGGTCAAAGAGATTAGTGGTTAAACAACGTATTAAAGAATTACAGTGTCTTTGGTTTAGACAAAACGGGTGAACGTGTGTCACTTCAGGGATGAACAATATAACTTACCCACAAAACAACTACAATACCAACAAGACATTATAGTGAAATGATTCAATGATTAACAAACAAAAGTTGCAGTCATACATTCATGAAAAAACTTATAGAAAGAAACGTTTAACATTATATAACCCAAAAGCCAAAAAGAACAACCCCATAAGCTGACCATCTCCCGTTTACAGAGTTCTACAAAAATCAACCTCCTTATGGAGGGACATGAAGGCGCAATTCCTTCTTCAGCTCAATCACCTTAATCAGAACAGCCTTCTGAATACGCTTGAGGTCCTCCCTCGTCTTATAGGCCACCAAATTTCCCATCAAATGTTCAAGCTCTTCTATTATCGCATGCCTATAATTTACACTTGCAAGCAACTGTCTCTGCCTCGTTAAGTTAGAAAGTTAGAAAGTTCAAGCTCTTTTATTATCGCATGCCTATAATCCACGAGCAGCAGCAATAGAAAAAGGGGGGGTTTAAGAAAGCGAAAGGGTTTAGGAAGTTAAGGTATGTATGTGTGTGTTTTGGATTTGAAGGGATGTATGCGAAGTGGATTTATATATAATTAAATACATAGGGATTAATTGATTACACAAACGAAGTGTCACAAAACGCAATTACTTTATTGGAATGGTAAATGTTAAATGCGGCTAAACTGTGACATCACATCATGCACTTATTACAAGGACCAAGCGTGCAAATAACATGTAGAACATTCCCTCTGAATTTTGTGGGAAATAGAAAGCCAATAGAACGCATTGAGTGACTAACGATGTAAGTAAAAAAACACTAACATAACCACTTCAAACTATTATAACAGGCAACGGTCATAAAGTCAGGACTTTTTTTTCTTAAAAAAGACAGAAACAAACTCAAAATTAAAAAACCATTTCAAGAATATCTTCATCTTTTTTCATGGAAGAATCAAAGAAAAGTCAAAAGAATGCTTTTTTTGAAAAGTTAACTGCCATAGTGATTGGGGTAGTGGCTTCATTTATGTTTGTTATGAATTACTTTAGTTAGGGTTTATCTAGTCTAATAAATTGTATGAATTATCCATGATCAGTTGTTGTTCTTAATGTCAAATGGTTATACAGATTATTTGACTTTTGCTAAATCATACCAGTGACCCAATTGACTTTCACTAATCATACCCGTAGACTTTATAAGTCAAACAAATTAATACATTCATCCACAATAATATGACTAACAACCAAATATATTCATTCCATCAACCAACACAAAACCACATTCAACCACATAACCCATTACCTACTAAGAACATCTAGCAAAAAAAGCAACTTCCCGAAATATTCACATTGTACAGTAAACATAAAACCCAAAAAACAACCCAGCCGATGATGAGAAATTTCAGCAACTTGCGTCGCTTTTCTTCAACCACAACAAGGATTTCTTCAAGCTCATTACGTGACCTCAACAACCCTAGGATAATCTGAACATACCTTTGACACATTGGTGGATCATACCACCTGAGAAAGTTGACACAAGTTGGACTCTAAAAAGAGTCGAAAAAGGATGTGTAAATAAACAAACAAAATGATTTGTTACATATTTTTCGATCGAATCATATTTACAAGTGTAGGACAACCATATAAACGACGACCTGGATTTCGATTAGTCCATGATGTCCTAATCACAGCTTCCAAAACGCACGCACAACGAACGGCCATTTTATAATTTTGTGTCTTATACTTTGCAAACCATCATTTATAATACACAGAAACGAGTTAAGGACCAATGATGCAAGCGCTAAAGGAAAAAAATAGCAACAGTAAAACACTCGTTGGAAAAAAAAATTTAGTGAGGGACCAACGGTGAAATAATGACAAAATTTTGAATTTACTAAACTGCCCATCGTTGAAAAGTCATACTAACACCCGTTACGTATAACGGGGCTCGAGGGACCAAACGAGTAACAAAAATTGACTTGAGGGATTAACGACATCGACCCCCGTTATATAGGGACTGAATCTGTAATCGGGCCTAACCATAGGGACGAACGGTGTAATTTACCCTAATATTTATTTGTATTTACCAATTAATGCAATAGAACTTACAAAATTAACAATTTAGGCCCTTGTTTGCTACAAATTATTCAATACGGCACATTTGAATTTTGATATAGTAGTGTACTCGTATATTGTTCAATAAACTTTTTTTATAAGAACGACACCATACTTGAAATCTGACCTCCGAGTTAAACCATCCAAACGGCAAGCCCCGGGACCCGAACCACTAGGATAGACCCACGAAAGAAAACCCCTAGAACTCACGTCTTCGCACTAGGAGGAAAATCCAGATTTTTGTCTCTTGCGAGACTCGAACCCGAAACAACCCCCAAGCTCTAGAAGGAGCCCAGGTGGCCAGCTGCGCTAAGGCAGGTTGTTATACTGTTCAATAAACTTTTACAAGTGGCATGGAGATAAATCATGATGTTAACTTTTAAATATTTACGTTAAAGCAACATTCTTTACGATTATAAAACAAAGGTATCAAGTTCTATACGATGACCTTGTCAAGTATTAACATTGCCATTATAGCATAGGGACTCTTAAATTCACAGGACGACCCTGAATATCTGGCATGGGGCCACTTTACTATGAGTATTATGATGAAGTGGTTGAGACATGTGAGTGATGTTGCATCAACTCACATGTGAACCACCCAATATTTACTATGGACCGTCAGATCGAATTATAACCAAGAAACAAGATTGCTGCTCCCCTCTACAATAATATGGAGAACTAATATTTATTTTTACCATGATCTTATCATTGTACCGTTCTTTTTGTAACCCATCATGTGGTCTAAACACCACTAGACATTGTCACACGTGCTTATCTATTTTACTCTTCTTAACCTAAAAAGCTGTGCACTGATTTTTTTTCTCTCTCATAATCATACCTCAAGTCCAAACTCATTCATTACCATCCTAAATAACCACCGTAATCAAGATCGGACTTACACCATCACAACCGCCGCACCACCCACAAAAAAATCACAGTCGCTGGCCAAGCCAACTCCCACTGTCGTCGGAAAACAACCAAACCATCATCCCGCTGCCGAACTCCCATCTCATCTAAACAATTGTCGCCACCCCTTTGCGGTTATATCTTCAACATCACAAAAAACCCATCATA
This sequence comes from Tanacetum coccineum, assembly GCA_026074375.1. Taxonomy (NCBI): domain Eukaryota; kingdom Viridiplantae; phylum Streptophyta; class Magnoliopsida; order Asterales; family Asteraceae; genus Tanacetum; species Tanacetum coccineum. Next base: position 10,676 of record BQNB010013504.1, on the reverse strand, counting down.
GTCGACGACATATCCCACTTGAACCACTACCCGCCGACGACATATACTACCACCGGTAAAGCTGGCTCAAATAACATTGCCGACCATAACCACCGTCGACGACACCACAACCTTTTTCAGCTTCAAACCACTTATAAAAGACATTGTTTATGAGATTGGTTGTGTGCATGTGTGGGTGATATAACATGTTGTAAGATTAGATAAATACAGTCAAGCGGATTAATCGGTTCAAACATATCCGTAATAGCAATAGGAACATTAAATAGGATCCCTCTAAATCACCAACAGTTAGTTGATGACCGGATGATGACAAATATAGCGAATTGTACCTAGGCTCTTGATACCATGTAGAAACTAAAGTTACAATGCAAAGCTTTATTAAATTGATAATAAAACAAAGAGAATACAATGAGTATTTATAGGATAAACAAAGGATGAAACCCTGAAGCTAAAGGGCCTAAAGAAGTGGGCCAGACCAACATGCCTTTATTAACTAACAGTATTAATGATGTGCAAAATCAATCACTAAAAGCGAAGACAAGAACCAAACAACAAAAAGTAGAAAAACAACAAGGACCGGATTTCATGGATTGTTGGTAGGGGTGAGCAGAAAAACCGAAAAAACTGAAAACCAAAATCGAAATCGAACCAAACCGAAAACAATTGAATTGAACTAATAACCGAACCGAATTGGCCAAAACCGAACCGAACCGAGTTTCTAATTCGGTTATCGGGTTGGATATGGGTTTGCCAGTCGGAACCGAAAACGAAACCGAATTCATTCGGTTTTCGGTTTGGTTCGATTGAATTCTGGTTCGGTTCGATTTTCAAGTTGACCCAATTTTTCTTTTTACCGAACCAAATTAACTGAACAACCCGATAACCGAACCAATCAACATCCCTAATTGTTGGTATGAGCCTTGAGCCCTTCAGTCCTTTCATAATTGAATAGGTATGAGCCTTGAGCCCTTCGGTCCATCCATAATTGAATACTTTGGGCTTGGGTAACTACAACTGCTATAAATATTGGGCTATACATGTGAGCTAGTTAATAACGTAAGATGATTTCTTGGGCTTTAAACAAAGCTACAAATTGTGCAACACTAATCGTAAAGGAATTAATGAAAAACTATGATTTAATACAATAAAACAATACATGTTTTTCGTTCTATCCTAATGGTACATTACATTTTGTCGTTAATTAGAGCATACCAATGCCAATTGCGAAATTATAGCATCAGTAAGCTTTAATGTATTACGATATCTTCAACATTTATAGAAACTACACAAGCCAAAGTCTAGTGGGTACAAAACAACGATTGTTAAGGCAGGACCAAAACGTTCAAGCATAGCAAGATATATTACCATGTGGTGTAAGATAATAATTTTTGAGTGATGATATATAGACCTAACAATGAGACTTACTCCATTTATTTTTTGACAAGTGTCATACACTTCTTCTCTTTCATCATTTCCTATAAATCAACTATTTAAATCCATCAATCATATCTTTAGGTCTAATTTTAAGTTTAGTTTTTAGGCACACAAATCATTTTTCATAACTTTTTTTTAAACCAACAACTAACTATCCCATATTATATAAACCATAGCCAGGCGACCACACAGTTGTACGATATCAACGAATTAAGAGTATATTTTTCCTTTACCTTTAGCTACCCCATTCTTCTCTCTTATCAAGTTATCATCCCATGGGTCATTTTAATAGTAGGAACGTTTCTTTTTACAAAACAAGACGCCCACATTTTGAAAACGTGTAGAAAAACTACCCGGCCCCTAGTGTATAATTTAGAGCCGTAGGTCAAAAAGAGTTCGAATTTAACAAGAAAAATCATCTTTTTTTTTTCATCCAGTCGTATACGTAGGTTGCATACATTTCTTCCCGTATACGAACTATGATAAAGTGTGGCATTATTCGGTATGATTATGCATTTTATGGTATAAGTATGCATCACGCGTCTTAATCGTTAGAGTTTTAGACTTGTAATCGTTGCCAATGGGATGAGTAAACCAAAGAGGAAACTTGTCGCTCACTTACTTCTAAATAAACACACATACGTAGTTTTATTGCTCTTCGATCATATGGTGTAGTATTATGCATACAAATGCAAATAACATCTATACAGATTTCAAAAGAAAACATGTCTGCAAGACTTTAACGAGGTGTAGCCCAAAATATCACATAATAAAACAACATTTAATTGTAATTTGAAATGATTATAGTGAATATTAATTGTAAACCAAACAAGAATTAATGATGTAAGAAAAAAATTATCATGGAGTAAAAAAAAAGAAAAAATCTACAGAGCAAAAAAATGAGAAAATAAAAAAGTATAAAAAATTATCACCATCTTTTACCTAGAAAAAAATACGTTGATACACACATAAACACACAAATAACACGTATAGACACGCATTGTTTTAACCCTAGCTCTAGGAAGGCTAGATGCAGTTGCGTTAGGATCTGTTATACACTCCGCCACATATCTTTTACCCCATAGCAATTATATAACACAAAACTAGAGGTGGACCTGGGCAGCTCGTAAAAAGCTCGAGATCGAATTGATAAAATGCTCAAATGAGCCGAGCTTAAACGAACACGTGCCTAAATTAGAACTCATTTAATAATCGAGTCGAGCCCAAGCTTTATATACAAAGCTCGACTAGGCTTGTCAGCCTAAATGAGCTCTAGTAAACGAGCTCAAAACAAAGAGTTTTAAATAAACAAGCTCGAACAAGTAAGCTCAAGAAGCGAAACTTTATTTTTTATTATCGTATCTCAAACGGGCCGAGCCAAGGCGAGCTCAAACTTTATATATCATACCACGAGCCAAGTTCAAGATCAAATCTTAAGGCTCGAAACGAGCTGAGCTCGAACTTTCTAAAATATAAACGAGACGAGCTCGAGCTCTGGTTGGCTCAGACTCAGCTTGTTTCCACCTATACACAAAGCCAAAAACTCCCTTAAAAACATTCTTATAAGACGCCACCAAAAAAAATTATATCAAAACGGCCACCATTAGGATGGCGAATTGGCGATGCACCTATAACGCGCCAACCACGGTATGAATGACGGCGCCATAAGATGGAAATCGACACCTATAACATGACACGGGTGCATTGCATCGTGCCTTCTAACGTGTAAACATGCATATATATTTGATAACCTAAAAACATAAATTCAATTTATCAATTATATCATCTTGCACACATACTGTACAAGATATCATAAAACCATCACGAACGTTAATTCAGGTATCCCTTCATCTGTTCAACTTTTAATGATACTTTTCTATGTTGTATTCCTTGTTAATTAGTAATTTTATTTAAAACGCCGAAATTGAATCGTACACGTAAAGCCGTGTATAGCTACGAAGTTGAGTATTTAACTTTCCAACTACTTATACAAAACTCGTATGAATCATTTATTGTTTCGAAAACTTATTTTGTAGCATACGATTTATTATTTATCGGATAATATATATTTTAAGGGTTGTAATATTGTATTTAACAATAATTGACTAAGATAAATTAAAATAAATTATTAAGCAAATAAAGAACGTCCAAAGAGAAGAATTGCATGTGCATTGTGGTTTTAAATTTCACAGCCATTTATGAACTTCACGTTCCTCTCATTAAAGCATGCAAATGTAGATATATTAATTCAAACCTAACAACTGTGTTTATACAACTGTCCATACTTTACGTAATTTTTTTTTGTTTATTGATCAATCTATCATCTGTCAAATAATGTTATTCAGAAGTGAACATTCATAAATATTGTTATAGATAGTTTTTAAAACTATCTTTGAAGGGATTCTTTAGTTATCGAATTTTGTTTGCAAGTTCGGTATTCCAAAAAATACAAGACATTATATTTAACGCGAAAACTTATTTCAGGTTGATGACTAGATAGCGCCCTAACTATGATAATTAGCAAGCTAAACACGTATAAGTAACTTTTCCGTATGTTAAGTAAAGAGTTTAGCGGTTTAGCCACTTGGATCTTGTACATGTACTTTTTTTGGTTACATCTTACGTCTAGGAACAAATCCGTACTCAAGTGAATACTTATAAAGCAAGTAACATCACTAATTACAAATGCATGTGCAATTGTATGGTTATCAACTTGAACATATATAGTTTGTTTGTTACATAATTACCTAATCAAGGAAAAACTAGCTGTTGTACATGCGGTGTAAGATCGTTACGTTCACGAATGATGGAACGAGAGTTTTGATTTCTCAAGAAAAAACCAACTACACAAGTAGACGCATACGTACATCAGGTTCTTATTTATGAGAAAACATACATAAAAAACCTGTTTGTTTCTTCATACGTCTTCATCTTAATCACCTAAACTATACCCATAAGTGATTTAATTTAATAATTAATCACCCACACAAATAAATAAAAAAAACCAAAAAAAAATAATAATCCTAAATTAGCGAATCTTCCTTACATTTGACTTGTAAATGGTCGGCTTCGTGTGACAACTAAACAATCACCTGTTCAACGACGTCGTTCTGGGGTCCAATGAGGCAAACTTTGACTAAAATGCGATGACAACACTCTGGAGTCAAGCAATTCCATGATTGGTGTGAAATTTACACATCTTGGAACTTTGTATTGATTTATCGATGCACCTCTAGAGATTGCATAGTCCATTAGTTCTTCAAATGTACCATTCTTCACTACTCGAATCTCCAATGGCCCGATTGAATTGCACTCAACTCGACCTTGTCTATAGACTGAATTCATGGACTCTTCCATAGCTAAGCAGCATTTCTCTAGCAAATCGTCTTTTGGAAAGTTGGCTGAATCTTTAACTAATAGTTCCCAATATATGACATAATGACCCGGGATTGTTTTTGTATCCGCGTAGCTTGTGTACTCCACTACACTTGTATTGAATTCGTTCAATAGCTTTGATGCATTGTCTACTGCGGATTGTAACTCTGCCTCGTCGGTTTTATCTGAGTCAATACTTAGGAGCACATTTTTTCGTCTAACAAAATGGAATTGTGGGGCTGAGTTGTGGAACCCCGTGACTCTGAGGATGTCACCTACGCGGTATCTGCATAGACCCGCGTATGTGGTGATTACTAGCTCGTATTCTTTTCCCACTTCCACATTTACTAGGTCAACTAGTTTGTCACTTGTGGCACTGTTTGGGGAAGTTGAATTAGGGTCATGTGGTAGGAACTCGAAATAGCCCATGTTAGGCATGATTGTGTATGAAACTTCTGAGGGTTTGGACATTGGGTTTAAATTGAGCCCGAAATAACACTCGGATGATGCGTACATAGTACAAACTTTAGGCAATCCGCCACTGTAGTAATCCAAAGTAGGAATGTACTGCGCCATGGCACCCGTAACAATCACTTCCAAATACTTGGTATTTGGCCAAATTCTTGTGATAATTCTTTCCCAGTTGTCCTTGGAGCACTCAGATTCAATAAAATCCGCAAGCTGATGGTCAGGTCTCAATACCCGTGCCATGCATCTCCTGATATCTGAATCAGAAATTTTTGCATTCAGTTTTCCGGTTCGGATATCATGAGCTAATTCATGCCAGTTAAGCTGGAGGAACCGTATGGCACGGAGAAGACCAGAAGCGAAAATAGCACCAAGACGTAGTACTTGTTCACGCTCATAAAGACCGCAAAGCATTTGCGAATACATGCTTTGAAATGAATCGGGGCATAGAATAGCCTCGTTCGGGCTCGTGTACACATTATACGGGTCGAATGCCCGTGTCTTGAAATGATCACTTTTGTAATAGCTTGTCAAAACGGGTCGCGCCATTAACCCACCCGGAGTCTTTGTTTCGGACTTGACAAACAAAAAATATAGTCCCTTTCCCTGGTCTAATCCGGGCATGTACCTATAATAAAAATAAAAATAAAGGTCAACGGTCAACACGTATGTTCAATTATTGACAACATGTGCACAATCTTAAATATCCTTTGTGTAGATTTCATAAAGTACAAGTTAACAAGCAGAATATAATAAAATGGCCAACTTACAAGTTCATTACTGGCATGAGAAGGCTGTAAAGTAGTTGACGTCGATCCAACTCTTCCCGAATCGTGGGCATGAGTTTACGTTCACCAGCCGAGGTACCCGAGCTGTTGATTAGAAATTAGCAAACATATTAAAAACTTGTAACATTTTTTTTTAACCATAGTGCGTGCATTATCATCAAATATTGACATAAGCAACAAACCTAGTTAAAAACTCGGATATCGGTTGAGAAGACAATATCGGCGATTTATCACCATTAGCAATACGTTGAATAATCGGCTGAAGATCCTCATAAGTAACCATAGGAATCTTAGACTTAAAAGAGTCACGATCAGTAGCACCATCGAGATTGTAAAGCTTAAGATACTCAGTCTCAGCATTTCGACCAAGTATCTCACCCAACACTTTCTCTTGAACAGTGTCAGCATTTCTAGTCATTTCCTCAATGAACTGAAGTGCTTTCGCATCTTTTTCGCATGCGGGTGGTCCTAAAGGCGAACACATAGCATCAACGGCCATTTGATAGACAAAAACTAAATTTGGCTAATAACACTTTTTTGGACCAACTAATAAGAAAGTGTTTTTTTCTTTTTCTTTTTCTTTATGTGTGTTTGCTTTAAAGAGAATGTAAGAATTTTGTAATTTGGAAGTGAGGAAAAAATGGTAGAGATGAAAGGGGTATATATAGTGAGAAGGAAGAGGATGTGTCACGTGACATGTCATGAGAGTGGGACCAGGCAGTTAGGGCGAAACAAGGAAGGAAGGTAGCTGACTAGAGAGGTTGAGAGGTCGTGGACAAATTTGTAATATTTAGGAGTGTCGTGTCAGGAAGGGACAAGTGGGACCATGACAGGTAAAGACAACAACGTTACAGGAGACACGTGGGGTCCAACTTCATACACGTCAGCTAAACCACGCGGCTGTTTTTTGGTTTCATTGTTGCTCATCGATTGCGACGGCTGGCCGGCGAACTCGGCAGTTTCGGCTGTTTTAAACGTGGCACGTGATAAATACTCAACACACTTTTTCTAACTTATTTCTAAACAAAAAGACGTATAATCGAGTACGTGGTAATAGCTTTCTATACACTAATGTTCACAAAAAGGTTGGCTCGAATCCATTTCAGATCTTACGTGATCTTTTGCTAAACAAGACGACAATATTAAGGATGTACTTGAGATTGGATCGGTGAAAGCTCGAAATAAGCTGAGCTTGAAGGAACTCGAGCTTAAAATAAAGCTCGTTTGACAAGCCACTATGAGCTTAACAAAAAACTTATTTAATAAACAAGCTAGAGCCCGAATTTTATGTATTGAGCTCAAGTAGGCTCGCGAATCTAACGAGTTTTTTTCTATTACCCTTTTATACAATATCGAAGCAAACGATCGTGTTTTGAGAGTGCCAAAACAATGTTGTTTAAGGTTGGGCCTGAACCGGTTTAGAGTGAAGTTGGGCCGAACGACGTCATTTAAAGGTGAAACGAAGTCGTTTAAGGATGGCCGGTGCAGTTTAATATTTCTGGTGTAGTGAATGTCGTCGTTTAGATGCCTAGAAAAGTGGTTAATATACAGAAAAAAGAGCAAACATGCATAAAAAATGATACGCATCGGAACCACGTAGTTTCATTTGTCTTATGTCTTAAGTCTGGCCGGTGCAGTTTAATATTTCTGGTGAAGTGAATGACGTCGTTTTGATGCCTAGAAAAATGGTTTATATACAGAAAAAAAGAGATCAAACATGCATTAAAAAACAATACGCACACACACAAACAAGAATCTACATGTGATTTTACAAATAAATAACATGTAAATAATAAATAAACGCAACGGATAAATCACCTATCAACGGATCCATATAGCCATATGATTAATCGTATGAAAACAAAATAACGGTATACCTTTGTAGTATGACAACGTAGGATCATTGGGAGACTTTCACCATAACTTGATCTACCATAGAAACCCAAGTGATCAAAAGGAGATCACCTTTATGTAAAACACACTACACGTCAATGTGTACCACGTAGATGCTAGTCGTAATAACCCGTAACCCTTTATCAAACCTTGAATTACACTAGAATCAAGATTTAAGATCAAAACTAAAAACCCTAGATGGGAAGAAAGTTGTGCCGTGAGTTTTTGGAGAGGGAGATGGGGAGAAGTTTTTGGTAAGTTGTTATTTGATAAGTGATAAGACCAAATCAAATATAGTGTTTCCAAAATCAAAAACCCATTCCTTGTTTTCCTCCTCTCTAAGGCTGGCCACCTAGAGGGCTCATAATGGGCTTGCCTACTAGCTTGGTCCAATCCAATAACTAAGTACTAGCTTAGTAATTAGAAGCCCGTTGTTGATCACGAGTTATGTAGGTTATACATATACCGTGAATACAATAGATACGATATGTTAAATGGTACCTCGGTGTATATGTGTGTGACCCCATAGGCTCATATGTGTCCAACCGTATATTTATTTATTATGACACAAGCATATCCCAACAACTCCCACTTGCGAACGTCATAATAATCAGTAATAATACAAGCAAAGGTTAGCGCCTAGCAACACGCCGATGCCCCTAGAAACATATGAGTATAGTTTCTTAACACTCATTTAAATGATTTAGACATCAGTCATCCTTTGTTACAAATACTTTATTGAACATCAGACATGGATCATAAGTCATTTTAACGTTTAACGATTATGTTTCTCGATATAGATATTGAACTAGATTACCAAATCAATCAAGTACCATCTTAATTACATTTGGGTGCGGCCACACATAGATCTGTCCAATTCATCGAGGGCCCTAGTAGTATCTAACTCCAAATCATGTGGAGGAACAAATTCTATTTTGACTGCATGTGTCCATCATGTGCTTCACGTCGCTCCTAAGATGGTTTTTATAATAGCCTTATTCAGGTCAGCGTTTAACCATATCAAAGATCGACATTCCACACACACAAAACCTACTTGCATCTCAAGTCTAAGGATGAGAGACCTAACCACTTGCGAGATTCACCATTGACGCTGATCCATGTATAGAATCCTCGTAGGTTGGGTCAGTCCAATGTTCATCCAATGAACAACATATGAGTTTGGCGGCATCATCGATTAATATTCATGCTAGATGAATATGACCAATATACTCACATTTGACTTAATTCGACGATACTCTCGTATCATCAACCGACAATGGACGATTTAGAACAAATAATTTATTCATGGATTAAACGTGCAAATATAGGACACAGTTGATATAAAATAAAAACGATCACACCAAGTATATCAATTCATTACGAAATAAAATCTATTTTACATCCCACTTATTCAAATACTAAAAATAAAAAAAATCTACATGAAACTACCAACTGGTCTAAGTCCAATGTTCCTAGCATGCTCAACATGTTTGGTATAAGATATTAGGTTTGTAAACGGATAAGCTAAGTTGTTATTTGTGTGAACTTTGAGAATACGAATATCACCTTCTTGAATAACTTCTCGAATATAGTGATACTTTCGTCGAAAATGTTTGGCACTCTTTTGAACTCCAGGTTCATCGGCTATGGTAATGGCACTAGTGTTATCATATTACATATCCATAGGTAGATCATTACTAGGAACAACTCCAAGCCCATAAATGAATTTACATATCCAAATTGCTTCCATTGCAGCTTTAGAAGAAGCTATGTATTCAACTTCTGTAGAAGACATTGCAGTGCTTTGCTCAGAACTCTTCCATTCAACAGAGTCTCCGTTCATCATGAAGACATAATCTGTCTGAGATCGAAGATCATCTCGAACTGTCTCCCAACCGCGTCAGTGTAGTAAGTAACACTAAGCTCAGTTGCGGAATCACCACCATAAACAACAAACATATCTTTAGTATTTCGAAGATACTTCAGTATATTTTTCACATCAGTCCAGTGACTTTCTTTTGGATTCTGTTGGTATCTACTCGTTAGGTTCTAAGAGAACGCTACCTCAGGTCTAGTACACCTCATCGCGTATATGATGGATCCTACAACCGAAACATAAGGTACTCCTTTCATTCGCTTCATCGCAGCAGGTGTGAAGGGTCCTTGAGTCTTACTCAATTATGCATTGTGTTGCATTAGAAGACTTCCACGTTTGGAAGCATCCATCTTAAATCGTTTTAAGATCTTGTCAATGTATGCATTTTGACTTAAACCGATTAACCTCCTTGATCTATCTCGGTAGATCTTGATTCTTAGAATGTATACCGCTTCACCTAACTCTTTCATGGCAAAACACTTTCCAAGCCAGGATTTTACATCTTGTAGCATTGGAATGTTGTTTCCCATGAGTAATATGTCATTGACATATAAGATTAGGAAAACGACGATACTTCTACTAACTCTCATATATACACATGTCTCATCGAGATTTTGATTGAAACCATACTTTTTAATCTCCTCATAAAATCTTTTGTTCTAGCTCTTAGATGCTTGCTTTAATCCATAAATGGATCTTTGAAGCTTATGTTAATACAAATAATGCCTAAAAACGTTATTTATATTTTTCGACCTCTCAATGTTTTGATAATAACAAAATGTAAAAACGTTTACAATAAAAATAGACGTTTACAAATTATTAAATGTAAAATTTTATTTATA